>VDFB02391658.1:0-230939 GCA_007258455.2 Sequoia sempervirens
ATATTTTTACATTCTTGAAGTGGGATTCTAACTTCTTAGAGGCCATAACTTTTCATCCAAAAGCCCAATTAAGCCATTTTCTTTTAAATTGAATATCTTATAGAACTCCACATCACCATAACCCACTTTAGCTAGTTAACTCATTTTGATAATTTTGTGGCAGAAAACAACCTCCATACCCTAAAAATTGCATTTAAAAATTTGGATGTAAGGTTGAGATATTTTTCGTAACATTTTAGTGCCACTTGAAGCTCTCCCAAGGATTGGTATGCCCAAATTTCATGTTGAAGGATAAATCTTTCCATTAGAAGTCATGGAATGTTACTCAACATTCATAAGGTTCCTAAATATGAATGTGTCATTGTTTTCATATTTATTATAAAGGACTATCAACCCATTGGTATCTCTAGAATAGAAGGTTTTGGACCAAGAAATTTAGGTGGCCAAAATGGTGCTAGATTTAGCCTAGACATATATGGGGACCTTCAAGGAAAGCTCCTAAAAAGTTTATGAGGACGAATTATAATTGGTGTTACCCTTATTTTCAATTAGCTTAATTTTCAAACTTTTGTATCAAATTCATTATTAGGTCGATTTAAAATGCATATTTTTTATGTGCTTATAGTTCAACAAATGTGTGCATAGTCAAAGTTGTCATCTAGAAGACTTATCATGAGCTAGTTGAGTCGTGTCCCACCGTCATAATTTGTCAAACCCATCTCAAAGAATCATAGTCCAATTGATTGGAACATGTTGGTGATGTCAAACTCTATGCCCAGTGCCAGATAAAAAAATTATTGTGTATTCTTCCATTTGTACATTATAAAATCAATCCTTGTCATTCTCTGCAAGTTCGTAGCCAATAAGAACAACATTAACACCTTCATTTGGATCTTCTTGCAGTTGAGTCTACACATTCCTTAACAGTGATATTGCAAGACCCAAGGAAATTTCCCTTGATCAAGAGGGGCCCATCCATGTCACTAAGAGGACATAGAAGAGGGATGTGGATGCAAAGATTTCCCACCGTAGTGGTTAGAAGAAAGAGGTGGTTGGTTATGGGATATAGCCAAAATATTGTTTGGTTAATGATGGTGGCAAATGAGTGGTGGCTATTTGGCATCTATGTGGATGGTGTTGTGAATATTTAAATTGGTTGTATTGTTAATCCTAGTAGCCTGGGGATAAATTGCTTGAGATGGAAACAAATACGTCGCTTTTACGCTACATCACTGATCATATCCGACGTGGAATGCAAATGACAGTAAAAAAACACACGACAATGAGCATAAACACAAATTTATTAACCATTCTATATATACGATTCCATCCTTTCAAATCAAATACACGCCAAGGTGCTTTTCTATTACACTTTTCTTTCCTGGAATAAGAAACATCAAAATTGTACCTTCATTTGATACAGTTTCCCAAAAATATTGATCGTATTGTGAAAAATGTTAGAATACGGTCATCCGGCCATCAAATTTAAGCCCACCTTCGGAGCCTTAAGCGCGATCGGAGGGTCAGCGGGCACACATCCTGCTCCACAGTTGTTGGAATCCGGGGCCAAATTTACTGAATTCTGATCAGTATAAAGAGGCACTGAACCTTCCCTGTCAATGGACTTATGTTTTTGTGCAGTTAATGGCAGAACTGATGGAAGACTTCCATTTGTTTAATAAGGTAAGCATACTCAAGCCCTTGGTTCTGGGAGCCTCCATGGCCCGCTTATTCTCCTTCACGGACTTCGATTTCTGCCAAAATGTCGCTGCATTTTTCATCACAGTTGGCCCCTCTTCGTAATAGCTCGAAACCGATCGCCTAAGATCAGACTTAACCAGGCCACTGTCATTGAGCTTACATTGCCTGAGACGCATGTCTTCCAGCTTCATTACGCCAGGGCTTTTGATAGCCCCCAAACTGAAAAACTGAAGCCATTTTGAAGACTTTTTACTGCGCGAACCAGATGACGATGAGGTCCAATTTGCTATCCCTTTTGTTTTATTGCTGGCCGCGGTTGAATTCACAAGCCCCAGACCTTTCTGCGAGGCCGAGTACTTGAAGCTTCTGTGGGAAGCTTGAGAGCTGCTGGAGCGAGAGCTTGTCCAGAAGCTTGACTTCGACTCCAGCGACTCTGATCTCCACGCCTGAACCTCTTTCTTTAACAGGACCTCGATTTGCCCCAAGGAATCCGAATCGCTGTAAGACAAATGCTTAGTGCATTCAGTAAGAGGAAGGATGCGGCCCTTGTGGAACAGATCGGCGGCAGAAGAGGTACAGTTTGCCATGGAAGTGGAGCTCCCAAAGGCCGAATCGAAATGGAAATCGTAAGGTTCTGAAGAATCAGCATTCGAAACCCTATGCGTGCTCCCTAATTCTGCCGCCATTTCTGCGCTGTCGTAAAGGAGCATGTCACAGAACGAAAGAGTCTCCTCATCATCAGTCTCCGCCATCGAACCTGCACAAAGATCTTGGACACCGCATATTCTTTCTTCATACTGAAATTCCATCCCTCTCTCTCTTTCTGCTCCGATTCAAAATTACGAATGAGGTAGCGAAGCTCCACCGCCGAGCGAGCTTAATGCTATCGATAACAGAATAACTTGATGAATGAATCTCTGGAATGCTAAGAAATACAGTGATCATATTCTATTTATAATTTTTGGAAGATAAACATATTTAGAATAGTTTTTAACTGAATGCGCCAATGGCGTGGGACCACGATCTCATCTTCCAGAAGATTTGCATAGTTGGTATGTACTTGAAATAGTGGAGGTCAGAAAGAAAGCAGCTTCCATTTGAGACCTGGCAAGAGAAAAGACAAACTAAGTCGACGGCGTATAAGAGGAAAATGAGAGAAAGAAGAAGCGACGAAGGTAAGTATGTTCTAGAGACACAACTGGTAACCAGTTTTGACTCACTCTACACGTAAATGCGTTTTATTAGCACACTAAACTGCTTCTGGAACAACTCCTAATTACCTTCTTTTTCAATTACATTGGCGAAAATCGCAAACCTTGATTTTTTTCTTTTTCTTTTTATAAAATTGTATAAGCATTACGTAGGATATTTATGATATTTATTAAAAGATGGAATATAATATAAGTTTTAGTTGATTTTATTTGCATTTAGTTTTAAAGACTTAAATTGATTATTAGTTTATTTGGTCCTAGTTAAGTATATAATTTGTAAAAATTAATTTTATTTTTTAAAATTTAAAATTTAATTTAAGTCATTAAATGTATTCATCTAAGAAGAATTGATCCTTGTCTAGTAAACTATTAAAATAATTTTTCTATGTATCACTTTTCTAAATATATAACTTTTATGAACTATAAAATAAGATCTAAGTGATAGAAAATAGTGAAGTTCAAATTCACACTTTAGTTCAATTTTGTGCACCATGTTCATATTTCTAATTGCTCATAACATTTTTTCAAATGTGGAAATGAACAGAAGTGACCCAAAGTGATAGATAGTCAACTTCCAATCTTGAAACTAATTAATAAACTAAAAAATGTGCATATAGCCCATGTGATGTAGGCTAGACGGTTAACCCATTGAGAGACATGCATAGTGGTCATAGGTTTAAATCCCTTGCTTCAATTGTTGCATGAGTAAGGGTAGCTCATGTGCACAAATGTTATGGAGGTTGAGTAACAAGGACATCACAAATGGGGTCCTAAATGGTGTCAATTACTCCATAGCTATATGTAACTAATAAAATTAATAAATTAAAATATATGCAATTATAAACTAATATCAAGAAATTTAATATAGATAATTAATAGAACTATAAAATTAGGAAAAAAATCAAAATAAATAGTTATCAAAATTAAATAATATGGATCATACCCTAACATCTCCCAAAACTCCTTATGAACTTTAGTGCTCATCTTATTTAGATAAAGTTGATAGTCCTTAGTTGTAGGTTGGTACAAAAGAAAACCCATTTAGGAAAGGCTACAACAATAACTCCAATACTAGTGCTAGGGCTGACAACTTGGATGTAGTTCATCATAAAGAGATCTCATTTAAAGGGTGTCATGTGTAACGCCCCGCCACACAACCCTAGAGGAAGCTGCAATTAACTACTCAAACGCACTATTTTTTTTTTTTAAAGTACAAATGACATGCAAGTTCACTACCCATTGCCAACAACCTCTAAGGTTATGAGACTGAGATTACTTTAAAACCCAAACGAAAAACATGAATTGAAACCATAGCATTTAATTACTTAACAAATTGAGAAACACATACATTCCATACATGATAAATTGCATCAAGAATAAGAGATACCACATGATTTCAAATAACAATCAATTAACAATAAGATTACAACTCTCATTCCCCGAATGAGGTAAATCCAATAAGCACGGTGACATAATACATCTTCCACCTTGATAACAAATGAGGGGTAATAAATCACAAGATTCAACCGAAATGAATAAAGCATGAAATGAAATTGGATCCCACGAGCTCTCCAACTGGAAATCTTGTCCATACGAACAAGAAGAAAACCCAACTGAGTAAGGTGCACGTTCCACCCAACCAAGTGGTACTTGAAGGCCCACCCCCTGTGCTAGGAGATAGTAACAAGGAATCCTATACAAGACCATCAACCTCCAGACACAGGTTAACTCACACTGACACAACCAATCACATGAACCATACAACCATAAGAATAACACAAGTACAACCCTGACATCACTGACATAAGTCACATTGCTTCCAGAAATAAAACAGATCAGGTATGATAAGGAGACCATACACAAAACCAAACACCAACTATTGTCGTAGAAAGAGTGTCATCACACAGCTTAACATGGGATATCCTTTGGGAATCTTCATAGGCTTTGGCCCCCACTATGGGATATCCTGGTGGCCTCAACCTAATCTTGACCCACATACTCACTCATGTGGAATCAAATACCTCTCGTAAAGACAAGATAGATGACCTTGCCATTCTAAGCCTTCCCACTCATCCCAAGCCTATATGAGCACTTATGTCTATAAGTAAGGCTAAATTATCTTGATTAATGCGAAATACTACCCAAACTTCTAAGTATATTGTTTTAGTTATCACTTGATTAAACCACCTCTGAAGGTTACCCAGTATACCTCTTTGGGCTTTGGCGCCTAACAGAAGCCACTCTTCTACTTGACAACATACCAAAAAAAACCAATCACTAAGGGTGCCAAGTTCACACAAACTAGAGAAACAATCACTCTAACTCTAGGAGGAACATATAATGAAAATTCACTCCAAACATTGGAGGCAACAAAAGTCAAACCCCTCTCCAAACACTGGAGGCAATAAAAACACATAAGCCACTCCTTCCAAAGGAGGCATGAACCACATAACCCCCTCCTAATCCAAAGGAGGCACAAACCTCATAATCCACTCCTAATCCAAAGGAGGCACAACCATCCCCTTTCGTGAAAACTGGGTAAAACAACAAGATACAACTATACGCACTACCCAAGGCAATACAAAGGTTGACTAACATAATTCAACAACCCCAAATAGTTAAACCCCTTATGGAAGACTTAACAACCCTTCTAATCAACTTCCCCAAAGCGAAAACAAAAGAAGTGTACACTCGAGAAGGGCAATCAAATAAGAATTAAATCTATATTTGGATTTCCTAAATCCACTTCCTTCATTAACATTCAGTAATTTATTGCCTTAATAAAACTGATTTAATAACGTCTCTTTCAGACAATAGATAAACTTTAACCAGATATTTAATTCTCTAATTGCTCTTAAATAATAATAACATTTACTTCTATGATCCAGAACCTATCATTTAAAAATAACTATTGGTCCTTTGCAAAATAAATCATTTTAAAATCAATTAATCTTGCTATTAAACACATTACATTTAAATCCAATATTTGTCCTTTCAAATATATTATTTTAAAATAAAATCAATAACTTGACTATGAACACAATATTTTAAATTCCTCAATTACACATTTCATGAAAATAACTAATCTTATCGTAAATTCGTTTGCAACTAACAAGAACTATAAATAAAAATCGCTCTTAAACATTTCATTTCATTTAATACGAATATCCCTTTCCCTTAAAATCATTCCCTTATTAAATAACTATTCAAGCATTCGACACATAATAATAGATTAAATCTAAGGGTCTACTTTAGTTTACCAATAATATTTAAATATAAAAAAAATCTCATTTCCCCATTGAAATTATTTCATTAAAAACTAAATACTTGCACATAGAAATGCATCTCTATTAATTAATATTCATTTAAATAACAATGTGTTTCTCTTTAAATTTAATATCCATTTCTCATAATTAAATATTCATCTATTAAACTACGTGCATATTATCCACTTTCCTTCATTACCCAAAATGATCAAAATCAATTTTTTAAATAAAATCATTTTATTATAACATCAATATGTTTTTCCCAATCAATTATAATAAAATAACCATCTTAGAAAACTAAATTTAAATATAAACTACCATATATAATTATATATTTATTTATATTTAAAAATGCATATATATATATATATATATATAAAAAAGCAATCTATTTAAAATCCCAACTCATAAATATTTCCATATTATTTAAATTCCATTCACAATTATTTTCCAAAAATTTAATTAAACCCAATATTTAAAAATATATATATTTGATATATATATTATATATATAACATACAACTATTATATTATATATATATTAAATAAATATTAAAAATAATAATATATATATATATAGATATATATATATTATATATATTATATATTTATATATTATAATAAATAATAATAAAATTAATAAAAATAAAAATAAAATAAAATCAACATTTAAAAAGGGGCGCACCCCCCCAAAAGGGAGGACGACGCAGCCATAGGCTGAGCCCAGCCTCCCCTGTGAAGGCGGCGCTGCCTGTGGCAACACTTCCCCCACACAATGTGGGGAGCACTGCTATAGCAGCTCCCTCCACTGGGGGGCGCGCCTGTGTGCAGCCATAGCTGCTCCCCTCCCCAACCAAAAACAAATAATAATTAATTTTTATTTATTTTTATATATTTCTTTAAAAAAAAAAAAATAGAGCACAACAAAAAATAAAATCCTCTATTCTCGTAAATTCCAGAACATGATTTTTGTGCTAGGATTTTTAGGAAACAAGATTTTCCAAAAATAAAATAGACCTAATAAGCAAAATATATATATATATATATATATATAAAATCTCCATTTTACAGACAAATTGAACCAATTTTCTACATAAAATTTACAATACAAATAATTTTTAAAAGCATAATTTCATGATATAAATTTCTGGAAATTCCAAATCCAACAGATTGGTTTCTAATTTTTCTTTTTGTTTCTATTTTAGTTTACTATTGTTAAACTTGAGAATTTCAATTGAAAGAGTTTATTTTTTCACAAGAATTCTAAATTCTTTCATGATTTCAACGGGGTTTTCAAATTTGATTCCAAGCAAGTTTTCAAAATTGAAAATGCAAATTTCGAAACAACAAAACAAGGTAGAACCTGTGATATGAAGCTTGAAGAAGAGCTTGAAGAAGAAAAGTTGAGCTTCCCTGCAAGATAATTTTTCCAAAGCTTTTCCAAAATCCTCACCCAAATCCAATGATGCATAATCAAAACATGAAGAACTTCCTTTCTTTTAACAACAATCTTTTTCTAAAATGAAATATCTTCCCCAAATTTAGTCAACCTTCCCGAAAATATCCCATCCACCATAGTTATTACTCCTCTATCCATTTTGGAGGATATTTTGTTTTTCTAAAAAAATTAAAATCAAATTTCTCTTCAACATGACTTTATTACTTTTTTTAAAAAAATCTATTTCAAAAGGAATTTAAATGCTTTTAAAAATTTTCATTTCCAAAAAGAATTTAACTTTTATAATTTCCAAAATGAATAACTTGATTTAATTCCACACAATTAATTTAAATAATCAATAAAATAAATCTAATCCAAGATTAGATTATTTTATTTTAATTAATAAATTAACATTTCTAACATTATAACCAGATAAATTTAATAAACAACTTAAATACATAAAGCCATTTATTTACCTTTTCCAACTTGAAATTAAATAAAATTAAAGAGAGATGAACTATGAAGCAACTTAACTCGACTAAAAACTCGATGACACACTATGACTAGGGTGGTGACTTGACACGAAAAACCTAGCTACTATCTCCCGATTGAATACCATTGGCCAATGGACACACTCCAACCTGCGAAACTAGGTGGAGTCGATGACCTGTACTTGTCAACCTGCAAACAAAGAGTATATCGAACATGCATATATATAACATAATAAACACATCGTGAAGAGGAAATCGGGGAATCATAGGGCACTCGCAAGCGAGTGATGTGATCTCGTCCCCTTCACCAATACACTCATCATAGACTGACAGTTCCATCATAAACAAACATATCATGCAATAACATGCTACAATAACTAATCATCATTACACCAATTAAAACATATCAAATAAAGCATCAGATAAGATACATCACATCACACAAATAGACTATTGCTCTATAAATAGCGATCAAATAACACACACATGATAAAGTATCTCAATAAACAAAAGGCACACCAAAGTAAACAAGGACACATTGTCCAGCCAGAAAGCAAAACAGAGGGGTATTACATCATGACCCAAGAAAATTTTCCTTCTTTGATCTTGTCTAATCATCTTTCATAGGAATCCTTCTTTGATGCCCCCAATGCTAGTAGTTCAAATGGCTTTGTAGCCCATAAGGATGGGAGTGGTTCCCATGAGAAAATCTTGAGGGTTCTTATTAGTAAAAATTATGTATAAATGGATTTTGTGAAGTATTGAAGCTAGTTAGATTCTTACAACCAAACAAAATCAACTCTCTTGGGCATTGTAGTTTCTCTTAAATTGATTCCATATTTTTATCCAAAATCAAGTTCAAAGACCATTTTCACTAATGTGGGGCCCATTATGTGGTGCCACAACATACATGAATTATCAACATTTCTAGTTACACTAGAAAAGATACAAAAAGTAGTAGCTTAAAGGTTAAATAGAGTCCCACACTAAGATCCCTTTAATAACAACAATAAAATTCCTCTTTCCATCCTACAATGATTCATATCAAAAGTCACATATGTACACTCTATAAAAATTCATCACAAATAGTCATCCTGAATCACAAATGGTGTGGATAAATTTGAATAGGCCAACTACAATAGAAGGATACTTCTACCATTTTTTTCAATTGCTTGCAACAGAAGGATGCATTATGTAATGTATATAGAAAAGCTATTATCTTCTAGAAGTAGGGAACAAGTGAATCATGACTAAAAGTAAATAATGTTGGACTATAACTTTAAATATAATTGACCAAATTTTTTAAAATTTATGCAATAGAGTTTGAAAAATAAATAAAATTTCTCGTAAAGGCATTTTCTAAGCTATAGTTTAGTTTGAAATACCCATTGCATTGGCTCTCTTTTGCAACATATTTATAAATGTCACTACATATTTATAAATGGTAGCATTTGGTAGAGACTATAGTTGCAGTGCAAACCTGATTTATTCTCCTTATAGTGTAGCTTATAAAAGGAAATGCCACATGGAATAATGTCATTGCATGAGTGAGTACTCTGCCACTTATATTTTCACTCTCCAATGGTCTACAACTACATTCATTGAATTTAGAAGTCTTAAAATCCTATTATTATTTTAATACTTCCAAATGAGGCATTTGTGTTGCATAACTTTACATCAATTTTAATAAATAGAGGAGGTGATACATTCTTATTAAAATATAACTGAACTCAAAGTAACTTGAAAGGTGTAGAGTTTTGTGACAATAAATATGGCATAACTGTAATTCCTTCAAGAACGAGGAAGCTCACCAAATTCCCATCACATACAAAGCTAATGTGGATGGGACAATGATATAAGTAGATGTTTAATTTATTCGCTTTTATTTTACAAACTAACAAATTTCTTAGTAGACAGGGGAACATGCATAAGATGGGCCCAATGACTAGTTATGATAAATGTTTGACAACCCAGATTGTATGGTGGTGTAGTTGCTAATAAATTTTAAGCTAAAGAAATATGTTTTTGAGAAGATTTATAGTTGGCACCTAACCTAATAGCCTAATCTAGGGCTTCCTTGTGTTTTATTAATATTATAATTTTTTTTTCAAAGTTAATCATTTGGCATGTTGTGGTAGGTTAATTATTTTATAAAATTTAAGATGCCAATGATGTGTTATGGAAAGTTTAAACTTAAAAATTTGTATATAAAGAATTTTTTTAGTATAGATCAAATGCATTATTATAACTAATACTTCAAATAAACAATTGGAATAGAAAATCCTTCATAATAGGTATAGGACTATAATGTTCACTCCCCTTTTGTTTCTTATTATTTATCTCATTTCCATTTCATGGTTAAGGGAATTAAAATGTCAGTGTTATTTATCACCCTCTCTAGTGAAGATTAATATTTTAATGTTTGATATTTTATTTAAAAGATAGAAATTGTAAAATGTGAAGTGTCAAATTATTTAAATAAGTAAAGCTATGCATTTATATGTTATTGTCATTTCATTTTAATTAACAAAATAATATTTGGAATTACAAGTCAATTTAAGTCAAGTTATAAATTCAAATTAGCATGGGGTATTAAAATTATAATAGAGTTATTGTAGTATATTTCAAAAATTAATTGCAATTAGTTCCTCTATGAATATTAAAAAACATAAAGAATTTTAAATTTTAAAAAATAAAATTTATAAATTATAATTAATTTTTTAATTTAATCTAATAAATACAAATACTTTAAAATGTAAATGGAAATTATTGAATATTAATTTAAAAATAATTGACATAACACTATTATTTATGGAAAATAGATAGTATTAAATTGCTTCAAAAGACAAAATGTTTTCTATATAAAAGGCATCATAAACATAGTCAAAAGTATTTGTTTCTCTCATTCATTTCCATCTCGTGAAACATGCACAAGCCATTATGCATGGAAAAAGTGTAATGTTACACAACATGCATTGTAAAGTGTGTGTGCCAATGGTTGACAAGTGGACGTCACTAGAGATTTTCTAGTCTAGATGTTACACAAAATGCATTGCAACATCCTAACATTACATTGATCACTTTAGCAAAAGCTTTAAAAACTTTCAAGCAAATGGAATTGGCATGTGTAAATCCAAACTCCAAAACTTTTGCTACAATTCTCCCTACTTGTGCAAAAGTGGGGGCTTCCAAATAGGGTATGGTCATCCATCAAAGTATAAAGGATACAAGAATTATTTCAGATGTTGTAGTTGCAACTACCCATGTAGAAATATATGCAAAATTTAGAAACATAGACAAGGCACGTGAAGTGTTTGGTCCAACATCCCTCAAAGAGATGTGATCTTGGATATACACAAAATGGATTTGCTAAAAAGGCTTGAGAAATTTCCAAGTAATTGTAATTCTTAGGTTTAAAGCCACATTCTGCAACCTTGCTAGCATCCTCCCTTCCCATGTCAAAATGGGAGCTTTGGAACAGTATGGACATCCATCGAAGCATAAAGGATAGAGGAAATTTATCATATTTAAAGAGCTCTAGTAATAGTTAGTAGTTCAACTTTGCTTAAGTGAATGAACGATATGATAGCTCTCACCCTATTTTATCATTTTGCAGTATGGTGGCTCAACATCTAAAACCTATTAATGGCTTACATAAACTTTGCAAATGGATTGAAATTCATGGTCTACAATATGTTTCAGTCACTAATGCTCCAAGTGAAAATGTTGAACTCATGATCTCTATTGTAGGGAGCATCGAATTCTTTGAGATTTTGATTATTGGGAGTGAATGTGAAGAGGCGAAACCATTCCTAGATCCATATTTGAAGGCCCTAGAAAATTTCAAAATTCCAATCGATAGAGCATTTGCTATTGAGGTTTGGTCTTAGAAAGATAGTCTTTTCAATTGTGGAATTTTTTAAATCTTTGAACCTTTTACTAAATAATTCTTGTTTCTTCATTTTTTACTTTGTAGGATTCTCCTTTGGGTTTGAAGGCAACTGTTGGAGTAGGATTGGCAGTTGTAGGGGTGACCACTAGAAATCTTGAATAGGTACTGTTTGAGGTAGGAGCTACATTCTTAATCAAAGGTTTTGAGGGCCCTAACCTTTGGAAGGAATTGGAGTCATAAAAATCCAAACATGGATTTAAAAAATAATTAAAAGGTTTTAGGTTTAACACCAAAGCGTGAAAGTCATCCTTTGGGTAATCATTTAGATAAAAGGAACTTGGTTGCATAGTTACTGAAGAAAGGAACAATTGTAGAGGATTTGGCTCTTGGTTATGCTAAAGGAGAACATGTGCAAGGCCTTGGTTTTATTTGGAAAGTTATAGTTGCATATTTTTTACTTTCCCCTAGTTTAGGATATGTAGTTTCTTATTGCACAAATCATCTTCATTTTGTAAGAATTTAGTTAAGGTTGTATATTTAGTGATAATTGTATGTTTCATGTGCAATAGTAATTGATTCTCTTACCTCTAAAATGTAGGGCACCACATATATCAGTGACTGAAAAAGCTCTTCCAAACGAGATTCAACATGCTAGTTCAAAGTCTTGAAAGGATGAAGTTTCACAATCTAGTTTCCAAGAATAGATTATGATAGAAATGATCTAGAGAGTAGGAAAATGAAGAGAAAAGATGAGAAGAAAAGGAAGAGAGAAGAAAAGATGGATCTAAAGCGAATTCATACTTAAGCTAAAACATAACAATTTTTGTAGAATCAAATAAAACATAACAAAAAAGATCTAGTTGTGGTTAGGTTCCCAAAAAAAGCTAACTCAAACTAGGGAAAGTGACTTACCTCAATATTTTGAAGAAATTGCTTCTTTTTGTCAACGATGTTGAGGAGAAAAAAGTGCAGAGTGTGTAGGAAGAATATTATGAAGCCCTAACCAAAGAATATATCAAATTAAACGTAAGTAAAAATGATTTGGTTGTGTACACGTTCCCAAAAAAGCTCACTAAAACTAGGGCAAGTGACTTAGCTCAAGATTCTATAGAAACAACATCTTTTAGTCAATGATTCTGAGGAGAAAAAAGGGCAGAGTGTGCAGGAAGAATATTATGAAGCCATAACAAAACAATATATCAAATAAAATATAAGAAAAAATGATTTGGTTGTGTACAGGTTCCCAAAAAAGCTCACTAAAACCAAGGCAAGTGACTTACCTCAAGATTCTGCAGAAATTGTGTATTTTTGTCAACTATGCTGAGGAGAATCGAATCCAATCTGCCTATAGATGTTGCTTCAATCTATTAGCATTAAAGTGTAAAAGAGGACATATCATAGAAGATAATATATTCAGACTATCTTCACTTATACGTGCCTCATAACTATCATCCAGCTATAAGGTAGTAGGGACTATCAAATCGGGGGGTGATTATTATGCCTACCTACAAATATAAACTTCATGGCTAGCAAAAAGGATCAATGGTTGGCAATCCTTCAACCATTTTGCAAGGCCTCTCTGTGCTTTTCAACCATCCATGAAAAATGAGCTCGTGAAGCTCAAATAAAGATACGCCTTTGGCATAATTAATAGACATGATTTACAACATTAATAGAGTTACACTATCATTACTTCATTGTATAGCTTGGTAACAAACTCCCTTATTCTTTTGGGTGGTGTGATTTTCATTCTTCACAACTAAGCTTACAAAAGGAGCTATAACAATAGATTTTAATCAAT
This sequence comes from Sequoia sempervirens, assembly GCA_007258455.2. Lineage (NCBI taxonomy): Eukaryota > Viridiplantae > Streptophyta > Pinopsida > Cupressales > Cupressaceae > Sequoia > Sequoia sempervirens. The sequence continues at coordinate 13,801 of VDFB02391658.1, forward strand.
CCAAAATATATGACTAAAGACAAAATTAATATGAGAAGCCCTAGAATATCTTGCTAAGGTGGTATAAAAATGAAAACTAAAGAACCAAATAGTAAGTCCTTATGCCATACCAAAGCCACAAAACCTTAAGATTTTAAAGCAAGAGCTCTCTCATCAAAAAGTAAAATCAAAAAAATTGTGATGCTTTTCAAATATATTTGAAATTTTTTGGTATTAGTCTTTCTTTATGAAGTGGAAAATTGTGTGAAAATTTACATAAAAGTTTCCCAGAGTCAATAGAAAACAAGTATGAATGTAAGATTGATAAATACATTCTATCTCAACAATATTTAAGCTTTTCATAGGTTTACTTTGGCATATATGGCATGCTCATAAGAGAGTTTTGCTTAATGTGTATTTAGTTGAAATGTTTTTGCAATTTAATATGCATAAATAATTCTTATTTCAAGTTGAAAAAAAATATTTTTATTTAATTAAATTTGTTTAAAATTTTTTAAGAGGAGATGAAATCCAAAGTTTCATTTTATAAATAGAATTAAGAGATTGTAGAAGCCATGTATATATAATTATAAAATAATTATATTATATATTATTATTTTTATATTATATATATTATAAAAAAATAAACGGCTGTAATTCAATTGGTTGAGTACAATTGATGAGGATGATGGCATGTGATAAAAGCCATCCACCAAGGTTCAAATCCTTGAAGGCACATTTAGGGTAAGTTTGACACTCTGATGACTTTGATAGGCAAGGCCCCCTTGCTTGTGGTTGCTTAGTAGAAGGACAATTTCTGATTTAGATGTATGCTTGTCCATCTTGTTGTAATTCATGATAAAAAGTCATGCACCAAAGTTCAAACCCTCAAGGACATGTTCGGGCTAAGTTTAACACCTAGATGACTTTGGCGAATAAGATCGCTTGTATGTGATTGTTTAGTCGAAACCCCACTTTTGATTTAGATATATTCTTACTCATCTTACTGTAATCTACTGTATAAGACGACTTCTGATTTAGATGTATGCTTACTCATCTTATTGTAATCCACTATAAAGACAAAAATGTTAAAATCTATATAATCCAACTTTTATATATATATATCAAATTCATTTTTACAAATAACAACTTAATATACCATTACCATATAACTCGTAACCTGCTTAATAAATACGGGAGAGGGCATAAGGAGGAGGAGAAACGCAATTTAAATCCTTTATACCCTCCAAACTTAATCAGTTAAATCAGATAAGATTCATCAATTGTTCAGGACTCTGCTAAATCTCCACACTAAGCAGATAATTCAAGAATTACCATATGATAATGTCGATTTCTCTTGAAAATTATCTGCTCTCGGATCCTTCTTTTTCAGACACCGAGGAAGCATTCATTTTGTCTTCGAGTATGGAAGTCATATGCGAGTGGCAGGATTCTTTTGTGGGCCCCAATCACATTAAAAACTCACGAGCCAAAATGCTTTCCCAGAAGGGATTCCATACAGAAGTAATTGACGGCCGCTTGCAACATCTACGCTGGATTTCTATGCTATTAAAGATTTACCAGTAACACCAACATTCTAGAATATTGTAAAGGTGTAATCCTGTGTCCCTTGTGGATCTTTTGAAGTCGGCCATTGTCTATGCAGTCATGAGACTGCACATTTGATCGTGTCATAGAGGTGATGGTCCACCATTCCTTAAGACTAAATGTCTGAGAAGCGTGTTCAGAGAAATTAATTAATTGAGGGTTGGGAAAGAACACACCAAAAATATCTTTGTGAAAAAAAAAGAGTTCAAAGTTTGTGGTTTTGATATTATGTTGAAGTTTCAACTATTTTTCAACCGGCCATAGGATTGAAATTCTTTGTCCAAATAATTCACAAATTTAAACACATAGAGCATCAAATATTAGAAATCTAATATGGATCTACAAAATATGTTCTTATTAAATAGGGGATGTCAACTAAATAATTTTATTAAAAAATACTAGCTAAGACATCAAGAAAACTTCAGCTCACACTAATTCTAATTAACTAACCAATCTTAGTCTAATAACTAACAATTCATAGTCAAAGTAGTTGAGACTAGCATACAATAATAACTCACTAAATTCTCAAAAAGATAACCACTCCATAATAGATGAGTATGATATTATAATTATTATAAATAACATAAAAAATTTGTCATTGAAATATTTTGGGGTTTTGTACATAGTTTCAAACACTTTAAGCTTCATCAAATCTATATTTCTATTAGGGAGTAAAATTTCCTATAAGTTCCCTCTATTATGCACATTGTTTGCAACTTCATGATTATTCTAACTTTTTTTCGGTGGATGTTTAAAGTTATACCATCATGATCAGGGAAAAATCAACAACATCCAACAAACATCACCAAGAAGCTTTTCAAAAGAAGGATTTGACCTAGGTGTTTGGAGTTTGAGTGCTATGCATTCCTTCAATAAACTTTCCAACTTCAAGAGTTTAGCTTGCCCCTTATATTAACATGTAAAAAAAAAATATATTATAAATATGATATTTATCATACACTTTGAGTTAAGTATGTGCAAGAGTACTTGGTTTGTAGGTGAATTCTATTTCTTAACATGACAATACATGTAGATATGAATAAAATACGGTCAAATATATTGCAATAAGTTTAAATGGAATCTGGAGTGAGATGATGGATGGGGGGAAATGAACCCAACTACACACAAGATTGTGCCATTTATTACTATGTAATCACATTACACCATTCCATCAAAATGAACCCAAAACTAAAGGGGAATTCACATGGATATGCAAATTTCACCACTTGATAGTAGTAATTTTTAATTACTTTAGATATCATATTGGAAATTATATCGTGTTAATCAGATAAGGTATTTGTAAACAACACATAACCTTTCTCAAGCTTAATTTAGGTTAATCAAATCAAATGCATATACATCAACATAAATAACTTAGATTAAAGTTAGTGATCAAAACAATTAGATGAAATTGAGTAAGTTATCGATTGCTACATAAAGAAACTTGGTTGTTGTGCAACCTCTTAATTGTTGCATAAGAAGATTTAGTTGTTGTGCAAGAGGAAGTTTAGTGATTGTGCAATCACTTATTTTAAATAGAGGTCTCAATTGCCACACAAGGTGAAGCAAATTTACTTTTTTGTTAGTGTTTTGATAGGTGCAAAGGAGACTTTGCTAGGGATTTGATTTAAGCTTGAGGGTTTCTATCCCAAGAGGTTTGATCTAAATCTCATAGATGAAACCCCTCTAAGCTTAATATGCAATTTTAGCCAAAAGAAATAGGATGTCCCACAAATGAAATACACTATTATAGGATCAATCTTAAGATATTAATGAAGCTACCAATCTATCTCTATAAATATGCATTTACTAAACAAACATAAAATTTATTTCCATTATATATACATTTTTATATTTATAAGGTTAAAATGTCTCTTATCTATCTACCTTTCTATATCTTAAAACACATATATAACTATTTGTGACCTTGAATTCCCTAACTATTTTCTTAGCATTAAATTTTCTAATTATAAATCTATTAAAACACATATATGCTTCGAGAATCAAACATTCCATTATTTTGATACTAAATTAGTAATGAGAGAGAAGCCGTTGCGTGGAACAAACGTCTCTGCGATAGGAAAGTTTTGAATTCTAGAACCCATCATACCTACTGCCTTTCTCTCCCTTTTTATTTTACAATTTCGATCCTCGTAAAATACAACTGTCAAGCTGTTACGCGCTGAGCTTTGAAATACATATTTATATAATTAATTTATATACAAATCTTCTGGATAACGCGCTTATTTATATGATTAATTATATAAACACCTTGTTGCGGTTTTTTTTCAGTCGCTTTGGTTTTTAAAAATGATTAGGTAGATTAATCTTATCACCCGATGTTGAAGTTTTCGAAGGCCAATCAATTTCATGGTATGAATTCAGCTTAACAGTATGAATACAAGTACTCTACACGCTACGTAAAGGTATATAGTTACTGCTATGCTTCATTCCTATAAATCCTCGATATTTGCCTTCCCTAAAACCCATAAAATCCCGTCCCGAAGGGTTTCAGAGCTGCTTTGAATGATCCAGCAATTATTAATTCACTCTCTTTGTCTTCAAATGCATTGATTTCTGTTGCATTAAAAACAAACTGTTTGTAGAATAAAAACCTGAGTGAATTGAGATTCGCATAGAAGGAGATGGAATTTGAAATCGCTTCTGAGAATGACAAAGCATTGGCGGCCCCAGAAGAGTACGCGGATTCGAACACGGGATGGGACGACGAGGAGGAGACTCTCTCCTTCTGCTATTTCGTTAGGGAACAAGCGGCTCAAAATTTAAGCACTGGGGACAGCAAGCTACGGGATTCGAGCCCAAGATCTTCAGATCTAACAGAGGATTTCGACTTCCAATTCGACTTGGACCAGACAAGCTCGACGACATATAACATTTACTCCGCGGAGGATCCATTTCAGGAAGGCCGCGTCCTTCCTTTCAGTGTCCAGAGATGTTGGAGTGAATCCAACGCACACTTTTCACAGAGCAAATCAAATTCCCGCCGCGAAAGTCGCCGTCTGTTAAATGAAAAGCTCAAGGCATGGAGAACGGATTTGTCGGACATGCAGTCCTGTTCGTTGACCAAAAACCAAGCTTCACAAAGACAGGGTTTTCACTCTGCCTCTGCCAAAAGAATCCAGCGCCGCAATTTCGTCACTCTAAGCAGTAATTCTACATCTATGGAAAATCGGGCCTCAAAGCCGCTCCCTCGGGTCAGCGAAACGTGTATGAAATGGCAGCAGTTTTTAACCCTGGGGTTAATGAAAACAGATCCTGTGACGCTCGAAGACATGTGGAAGCTCAACAATAACGGCTTGGACAACTCTGTTCTGAAGCGGTCGGTTTCATACGATTATCCAGAAATAGTGATGGTTGAGAAAAAGAAGGCCACCGCTGTGAAATTTCAACAGAAATCAAAGGCGGTGAAGGGAAATTTGTGGGTGAAGAGCACGCTCACATCCAGGGCGATGTTGGCGACTTTAAAGTCATTGAACAGATGCAGATTTTCCACGGACCCTGTGAAGAATTGCTTGGTTGAAGATAGAAAAAGTAGTACTAAAGTGGCACCTGTTAAACCGGATCAAAATACACAGAGCGGACGAGGTCGTCGGTACGAGGCTTCTTTCTGAAGGGGGCATTTGAGTCGAGACATTAAAACGAATATATAATTATTATAATGAAACTCATCTCTTTATATAGTTAAGAAATGTAAGGTCTACTACAACCTTAGTGGTAATGCTTTGGTTGTATTTATGCTTGTTCGCCTTGTCATCAACGCTTTTGTTGTGTCTTTAAATGTTTTGAGGATTCCCCATAGATAATTCTAAGGGTAAAAACACTTCTAAAGGATTAATTTAGGTTAGAGTTTAATTCGTTTAAATCAATTGGAGTAACGAAAGGATAAATTAAAATATTTTTAAAAATTAAATGTAAAGGAATGTGATATTTAGGTTTGAGAATAATGATGTATAAGATATATTTATTAATATTCAAAAAATGATATTTTTAGTGTGTTCATAATTAAAATAGATTCAAGATTTCATATATGAGTCAATTTTGAATGGACTAGGGTTGATCTTGAGCTTGATGTGTGGATCTAATCTATTAGACAATATATTTTTATACAAATTGATTCATTGTGATGTAAAATATCTAAATTTGCTTTAGGACAATTGTTGACAAAAAAATGCTACATTGAAGTCCAAGGTTTTCTACTTGTTTTATGAAGTAAACTTCAATGTGATACAATAAAAAAGGATATCTTGAATACATAATAAGTACAAACCAAATTGCTAACTCATACCCTAATCCCTCTACTAGTAAAGGAAAATAAATTATGAAGGATAACAATTTAATCTTAGGGTTAGATGGTAATTAAAAAGTGTAGATCCCTAAAATGATCAAAATTATAATTCCTCCTAAACCAACCTAGGCCTATTAGAGAATAGAGGCCTTGAAATATCAAAGAAGAGAGGCTAGGGAGGGGGCTTTAGATAGGGGAATGAAGGTTTCAAGTGATGTAATCGAGGCCAAGAGACCTATCTCTATTTATGACTAATTGGAGAACAAAGGTGAATCCTAGACAACATAATCCCCCTTTCTCATTAACATTATGTAGGAGGAGGATCCTACCCAGTTTGTTCTAGACTCATTACCAAGGAATGGTTTGAATGAAATTGAAGGAGTTTCTAATGAAGTGAGTGATGGATCTTGTCCCATGTAGAACTAGGGGAAGCTTATCAAGGTGGATCTTCAAAGGAAGATTAACATCCTTCAAGAAGAACCAAAATTTCATGAGAGGATTCTTGATTGGTTCACCAATGATAGATGAGCTCAAAATGGTAAATCCAAGTCTTTATAGTAGCAACATAGGGTAGATTATTTGACAATCCTATGAAAGATAATAGTAAAATTTTATGAAAGGAATTTAGTTGTTTAAAGGAGAAATTTTGAGGCTTAAATGAAAGATTTAGGAAGATGGAAAATGAAATAGCTTCTCTAAGAGGCTTAAAGGAACTTACTTGTACACCACATAAGAAACCCTAGTTCACTACCAAAGTTGCAAGATAATCAGAGATCACTCCAAATTCCCATATGATGTAGAATAACTTCTCTCAATGGTCAAATAAAAATATTTATTGAGAAAATCTTTCGAGAGAGATTGAGTCACAAATAGTCACTTCTTCCTTTACTAATCATTCTCATGAACTAGGAGAATTCCACTAACTATTCCTCAAGTTTGAAAATGGACCATTGATCCTTCAAAATGTGAGCAAAAATGACGATAGTCAATTTCCTTGACCAAGTTTGACAGTCCTCGCTTGGAAGTTAACATGCTTTGAAAATTCAAACCAATAGGAGAACTCCATGTCAGCTTATTCCTTTACATGTTACCACATGGTCCCACAAAGAAGAGAATTCTTGGAAAGGTTAGATACGTTAGGCACTGTGGCAATAACAAGGCCACACATCATATTTCTATGAGTCTGCAACTTGAGCTAGGGTCCACCTTGCAGACCCACAAATGGGTGAAATCAAATGAACTAACACCATGTATCACACTTGCACAAGTCCATAGCTCTCATTTCGTTCCATGAGCAAGAATCCAGAAAAGTGAGGAAACCAATAGAAATCCATCTGTTGATAATTAGGCCTAGCAAAAAGGTAATACAAGAAGATCACTTAAGTTAATCAATTATGCACATGTAGAAATACTTGTAAGTGGTCACTAGGAGAAGAAGGGTTTGGTAACTTAATGAATATAAATGTAGGTACGGGTAGCGGAGTTAGCTTGGGCCTTGGGTTTGCTCCCCATTGGTTTTGGGTTCGAATATGCTCCTAGGTTTACTCGGTTGGGACTGGCTTGCCAGTTATTGGGTCCCTACGCAGGGGACTAGTCTCGCCCCAAGTACCCAAGATACAGGCTACTGGGCTATTAGGCTGGGTTGTGGGGATACCCCTAACGTTAAAAAAAAAAACTCAATGAATATAAATGGGCTTGAACACAATTTAAGAGATTGGGAACCTAGCTAACCAATCAACATGAAAATATAACAAAAGCAATAGAGTTGATGAAGGAAAGGGATTTTTAGTACTAGGGTGTGGAAATTTAAAGCCTAGTAAACATAAAACAACCCTAAATTTAAAATATTCTACCAATATCCAAAATTCAACCAATATAATCTAGCCTTTAAAATCTAAACTAATGTATTAATCAATATGCATATTGGGTACAATAAAATATAAGGATCGTTTGTGTGAGAAAACACCAATACTTATATCCAGAGTAATGATAACTTAGCATAACAATACCTATTTAAAATAAACTATGTGAAGTCCATCCCCAACACCCATTAAATGGATAAATAATGCATGAAAACACCAAATGGGAATAAAAATATACGAGCGAATACTATCTAAAAGTGGTTCTCAAATCCCAAGAAAATTCATAATAATCTATCATAGCATTTCATAGGTATCCCCCCAGTGTGGGCAGTCTTATTTTTTTATTCAAACCCTTCAAATATTCTTTATGATTGACTTAATGAAATGTCATAGGTTGGTCAATTGTACTGGTCAATGTGTAAATGGACCTCTTTATATATCTCTTATGTGTCAAATACTTTTACAATCTTGAAGTGGGATTTTGACTTCTAGAGGCTATAACTTTTATTCCAAAAACCCAATTAAGCAGGTGAAGCCACAATAGTGGTTTACAATTTGATGGAGGAATGAAAATTCACAAAAAATGATCCCATGGCAAAAAATTTGTTTTTAGGGGTTCGAATGAACCTACAGGTTGGAGCGAGCCCCTTATGGGTTCACTCAAACCAGGGTTTGAGCGAACCCACCTAAATGCTTGTCCCCCATTTATCACCCAAAAAACCAAGGGAAATGAAAATTAAAAGGTGGTTTGCTTGAACCCCTAAGGGTTCGTTCAAACCCCCCCTATCCCTCATTCTCCCCGTCAGACACAAAAAAAATCTAAATTTTTGCACTTCGAGCTCGGGTTGAAGATGAAAATGATGGAGACTTCACAAACCCAACTAGAATCAAGTAGTCCTCGGAATGAGCTATCCAACAAATATAATTTTAATATCTTTTGGTTTTGTTATGTATTTGGTTTTTTAGTTTTATTAAACATAGGTTTTTCACCAAAAATCAAGCTCTCTGTTCTACACGTGGAAAAATAACAGATTATCAATTTTTTTATTTTGAAGAATATGAGTGCACCAGATATTGAAGTCATTGATCCAACAAAAAAAAATAAAAATTGATACATACAAAAAAAGTTACGCATTATACGGTCGCACTATGTCCGAATTGTAATTGGTTTGACTTTGAAATTTGATTAAAGAAAAAATATTCAATAAAAAACTAGCTAACTAAGTGGAAGCATTGGATATCAGAGTTACAAATCTAAATTCAAAAGAATTAGAATTTTATCCTTCATGGAAAAAATGTTATGCATTATATGGTGAGCATCACTTTTAAAAATGTTGTTTTATGAAAAAACTAGTTTTCGAGGGAGATGGAAAAAGAAGTGCAAACTGATTCCAAAAATTTTGAAAAATATATTTAGAATCTACAGACAAAATGTCACGAAACTCTAGTTTGCATCATCTTCAAATTCCTCACGGTTTAGCCACTATAGGTGCCCGAAAGTGAAGATTTAGTTAAAAAAATTATTTCAATGTCCAGTTTGGCCAAAAATTGTAAACCACTATTGTGGGATCACCCAATCCTTTTTCTTTTAAATTTAATATCTTATAGAACTCTACATCACCATAATCCACTTTAAATAGTTAGTTCATTTTGATAATTTTTTGGCCATAAACAACCTCCATATCCTAGAAATTAAATTTAAAAAATTTGGATAAAGGTCGAGATGTTTCTCCTAACATTTTAGTGCCACTTGAAGCTCCTAAATAGTGGCATGCTAAAATTTCATGCTGAAGGAGAAATCTTGCTATTATAAGTAAAGTAATTTCACCTCAACATTCATAAGGTTCCTTAATATGAATGTGTCACCTTTTTCATATTTACTATAGGACTATCAACCCATTGGTATCTCTAAAATAGAAGGTTTTTGACCATTAACTTTAGGTGACCAAAATTATAAAAATCACATTAGAGCTAGATTTATCCTAGACATGCATGAGAGCATACAAGGGAAGCTCCTAAATATTCTCCAAAGAGGAACTATAACTAATACTACAATTTTTATGAGGTGTCAAATTTAACATAGGGACTATGAATTACAACTATTAAAACTTAATTATTCTTAAGGTTAAAATAGATATTTAAGTAGAGGTAAAGACGAGCAACCCACAACATGTGGCAAATACTAAATTGTGTAAGAAAAAAATCTAGAAGATGTAATAATGTATCTAAAAAAATTGGGGACTATCTTCTCAATCCTCCTAACTAAGGAAGGATATGTAAGACCATGTGAATAATACGATTACTATTTATAGGTTATCAAGGGAGGAATGTTGGACAAGAAGGCTAAGGGAGTCTATTTTAACTATGATAAAAACAATGGGTAAAAGGACACAAAGGAAAATGACACATTTGGATGTATCTAATTGATTTAGTATGGGTGCCCAGTGATACAAAAGGGTTTTTAGACGGAGAGGTTCAGATGAATTTTATAGTACGAGGATAGTTAATAGAGGAAGATCACCTCTATATTAATGCACTAGAAAGTTTCTCTTCCCCTTAAATACTAATACCCACTAGCTACATCAAGCATCACAAGGTTGTGGTTCTAATTAATAGTGGAAACAATATTTTATTAGTGAGAAACTCACATAATAACTCTATTTTTGTGTTTATTCATGTAATAATTTCCAAATTATTCTTGTCAATTTTAGTATTTTCTTATGGGAGAAATTTATGTACTATTAAATTTACCATGGGAGATTGTTAATTGACCTTTAACATGTATGATCTCTCTCTAGGTGGTGCATATGTGGTGTCTAGAGTGTAATTATTTCAAACTTTGGGAAAATATATGATTAATCTAAACATTGGATGAAATTCAATTATTAAAGACAAGGAGTACACTGCAAGGTGTGAAGATTAGGGATATATTCATATGATCATTTATCACCACATGGAAAAGTTGAAGAAGGGACACTTCAGAATTATATCTCAACTACACTCAATTGATGCTCTCTCTCTCTCTCTCCAAGAAATTTGTAAGAGATATTGGGTACTTGAGTTTTAAATTTAGATTAGTAATAACAGTCATACCACTTGGGACATAGATTCTAGATTATAATATAGAGTTAACTATTTCTTAAAAGAAAGGGTTGTCTTCTCAATAACAACATAAGAGGGACACTAAATTTTTTCCACTTGATTATAATATTATTTATAAAAAGAAAAGGAAAATATGATGGTGGATTCACTTTCCCATAAGTATGAATTATATATCTTATTATTTTTTGTCTCAATTGTTGTACCCAACTAGATGGAGGGGGTTCATAATAACATAGGAGATGGATCCTAGTTTTAATCATTTTATTCAAAATATAGTAGCAAATCCTTAGTTAGTGTTGAGGTTCACACGATAAGATTGAGTGTTGATCTGTTGCAAAAAACTTTGTTGATGTAGCAACTCCTAGTTATAGGAACACTTAAGTTTTCAAGAAACTCCACTCATCACCAACAATAGGTTAGTCAAGATTCTTGAAGATATATGAGTAGGTAAAATGTAAACTCTTATGGGATCATATAAAGTTTGATGTTGCAAAGTTTGTGCAAAGTATGAAGTATGCCAACACAATAATGGGGAGAATGTCAAAACTATAGGATTGTTAAAATCCCTTCTTATTCTAGACATTTCACAGGTATGTTTCTATAGATACCATTATGATTATTCTTAAATCTATTGAAAAAATGTCATTTTGGTGTTGTTTGATCATCTAGAAAAGTATACGCATTTGTGTGTTCTACCCTACCCTTACACTATATTCACATGGTGTCTTAACACTTTTTGGACATAGTATTCAAACTATGTGGTATGCCACATCCTATATAATGAGTGCTGTGATCTCACCTTCATGAGAAAATTTTGGAATGAATTATCAAAGTTGCAAGGCATTAAATTTACTAAAAATACAAAACATTATCCTCAAATAAATGACCAAATGGAGGTAGTCAATAAAATTCTTGAAAACATACCTCTCTTAATTTATGTTTGAATAGCAAGAGCAAAGGGCATAATTGTTACTAGAATGTACATTACCATTATCAAATTTCATCCAAAATGACCCCATATGAGGCCTTATATGGTCATCCCCAACCTTATCCAACTTTTTATATTCTTCATTGTACTTGAGTACATGCCATTGATAGCTCCCTATCTTAAAGGGAGACTAATCCCAAGCTCCGTAAGGATAATTTATAATAGGGATAGAATGAAATCAAATAAAAAGAGGATTGTCACATGTCACATCATATTTTTTATGCTGGAGACAAGTGGCCTTTTTCATAGGGGATCCAATGCTACCAAAAGGACATATATTGTGTGCAAATTCATAAAGAGGATTTAATAAGATTCACTAAAGTCTAAGTTTTTATAACACTTTCTATTAAGGGAGTGAATTAATTAAGGCATAGGTTTTGATATTGGGGATGTTCCATGTAGATGGTGAACAATAGGCTATATTAACATTGATATAAAAGTTAGGAATTAACTATTTCTATCTCATGAGAATGGGCTTGAAGCCAAATGGTTACGTAGTGATGGGATTTTAATATTTCATGGATCTAAATAACCATTAATAATATTTAAAAGTTAAATTCAAAATAGGTATTTTAGATACATACTAGAAAAATGGATATAAAAATTTTAAATACAAAAAACGTATAAATAAGAGGGGTGTAAAAATGTCAAAGAAAAAATGGATAGCTCGTATATAGGGAAAAATAAGGGGTATTCAGAATTTGAAAATTCTATTGGTAGGGTGTGATAAATCAAATATTCTAAGGTAGAAATATAAATAAATGTATTTTTTAGTACCTAATGCAATAACAAAAATTGTATACCCTACAACTCCCACATTGTATGTGTGTTCATTTTGGTGTTTATTTATAGATTGTTATGTTTTAGGACCATGTTACGTACTTATTTTGACCTTTTGGTGATCACAAACTTATGATGAAACCTTTCGATACTTTACAATGGCCTCACAAACCTTAGTTAAAAGTAATAAATATAACAAATTAAATTCCATTTTCACCCCCTAATGTAGTTGTAGGACACATATGCCCCTAGTGTATCTCAAGTCTTTTTGAATCTTGTATCAATCTTTATCCAAGACTCCATGATCTAATCCTAACTATGTTTCTATCATTCATGAATTGTGAAACTTAGTTTAGGTTAATTTTCAAGATAATTTTTTCCCCAAATCACTCATTAGGTCACCTCTTTTAAAAAATAGAAAAAAATGTAGCAATCTTCTCTAAATTACAAATCATCCATTGAGGCACTAGGGTGGAAATCTAGGGCTAAATATATAAAGTTGTGGAAGCCTCTTGTTCAAGGTAATCCATTAGATTATTGTGCTTTAATTCTCTAATCATCCATCATGTTTATTTCCTATAATTCCTCCTATTGAAATCCATTGTGAAACTCACATCCTCTTCTATAGTCATCACAAATCTATAAACCCTCTATTGATTGTATCATTATATTTAAAGATATTACTCTTTTTTTGTCTATTATGATACCATGTTCTATCTTCTAGATTAAATCCATCATAAACACACACCATTTATGGTATATTTAACCACTGGAGTTTGTTTTGTCATTTTTATTGCACACCACATTCACCACCATCTAAGCTTTAACATACATTTACAATTTTCAATAGTGTTTTATGGATTGATTTGGAATATTCTCATGAGGTAACTAACCAAGGTAGTCTCCCTACAACAATAACCATTCTTCCGTGTCCACATGGCTCAAATCATCATATCTAATATTCTAGAGTGTTCAAAAGTTGATTTCAAGCAAAAATAAGGCTAAACATTGAATACAGACATTCATAAAAACTTTCAAAAGATTTTCATATCACCCCCTATGATCATTTATGACCCCTAGCATGGCTGAATCCACTAATTTTTCACAAGTAAGATCCAACAAATCCCTAATTTATTATGCGTGCAATTTTGGGCTCCTATTTTAGGTCTTTGATTCAATTTTCATCATGTGCAAATACATTTTTTTGTTATTTTATTTCAATAAGCATTACACTTTCTATGTTTCCATTCCCATTTTTTTTACTTAATATTCACATATTAGATTTGATAGTTTTAGTGCTAAATGTCTAATCTATAGCTATCATCATGTGCAAATGTCATTTTCCTTATTTTATTTCAATAAGGATTATAATTTCTATGTTTCCGTTCTCTATTAGTTATACTTACTATTTATAGATTAGATCTACTAGTTTTAGAGTAAGATGTAATATATGTCTAATTTGTAACTAGTTAGTGCATTGGAAAGAAATGAAGTGTTAACCTTATTTAAGGAATATGTGATACTTTCTTTTAGCTAAATGAATGTGATAAGAAATAATTTTATATACTAAATCCCTCATGGTATTTTTGCAACTACGAGCTTACAAATAGTCCTATTTGTGAAGCAAAGTTGGTCATAGCTTGGGTCCCAAATTTTACGGCCTTATCAAGTGGTTAAGAAAATAAGGGAGGTGGCATACAAGCTAGCATTTTCACCTTTTTTGAAGATCCACCTAGTCTTCTATGTCTCTTGTTTGAAAAGGGTTACTAGTCAATCCACATGGGTGCAAAAAATTATTGCAACATTAGACAAGTCTAGGGGTTGATCTCTTTGCGACAAGATGTGATCTTTAGACAAGTGAACAAGGAAACTTCACAGTCAGTCTATTAAGAAGGTTTTGGTGCAATAAATAGAAAATGTAGGTTGAAGATGCCATATAGGAGGCAACAATCATTATGTTGAAGTCCATTGATGCAAACTTTGAAATCAAGTTTTTTTAATGTGATAATGTTAAGAATCATCTTCCAATATGTGTACGAGGTATTAAAAATAAAATCTAAAAACATATAGTTTGAAAGTTATCCCAAAAAAATATTTTAGAATAAAAGTATTTATCTTACATTTATAAGAAATTAATAGTTTATTTAATTAAACGTTATATATTGAAGTGTCAACACGAAAAGGTCTCTTGAAAATATTCTACTAGAATTGCTGCTTTTATAAAAGTTTTCCCCTCAAAATAGCACTATGAACATTAATATAAAATCATTCTCTTATATTTTCTTTGGCATATATGAAAAATTCACTGCCAACAATTCATCGACGAAAAATTCACCGCCAGCAATTCACCATGGGAAAATTCATCGCCATGAAAAATTCACCGCCAAGTAAAATTCACCGCCGACAATTCAACGCCAACAATTCACCGCGGCGGAAAATTAATTGCATTAATATTTTTTAATATATATTCTTTTGCAAAAAAAATCAAAGTTTTGGAAATATATATTAAAAAATATTAATGCGGTTAATTTTCTGCTTGAATTGTTGGCGGTTAATTTTACTTGGTGATGAATTTGTCATGGCGGTGAATTTTGCTTAGCGATGAATTTATCATAACGGTGAATTTTCCACCAGTGAATTTTCCATTGGTGAATTGCTAGCGGTAAATTTTCCTAGAACCATTTTCTTTTATTTATCTTATTGTTTCTTTTGCTATTATCTTCTAAATTTATAGAATCTTCCTCCATATTTACATGTTCCTTGCATAAAGATTCTAGAGTAATTGAATTAATCAAACAAGACGACCAATTCCTAAGTCGAGAATGATCAGTGTTCTTAAATAAATGCTTACAAATTAAATAAGTAACGGTGCTTTGTTGAAAATTTGATGAACGTGGGTCGCACAGCTTTGAAAGAAAACATAATATTTTAAACTAAAATTAAGGTTAAAAATGGGTCGCACGTCTTTGGAAGAAGGAAAACATATATTTTTTAAATGGCGTTGAATTCATAGAGTAGGTATTTAGTGAGAGGCCATAACTTTCCATTCTAGAAGCGAGGCTCATCTTTGGGCAGCTTTCAGATTGGTAGCTTTTTCAACTACTCTTTGTCGTCCATTGTAGAAGCCAGGCTCATTCTAGAATCTTCTCGAAGAAGAAGAGAACCAGAGTCTTGTGTTTGAAACACTTTAAAATTAGACCTGCACATGTTTCAATGTTTTCCATGGCAGTGACTCAATAAATATAAATATTGGTAGCTACATCTACATGAGTTATTTAAATCTGAAGTCGGTGCAACATTAACTGACGTGAATGTTCTGAATCGATTTCTGCTTTTACCTTTGTTTGCTCCACAAAAAATTAGTTGTTCTCATCATAAATCCAAATCAGCAGAGAAATATATACGAGTTGAGGAGGATCAGCTGAATTTGTGAAGATTTAAATGAACCCATTGAATGCTGGATAAGTGATACAGTCAAAGATAGTTTTTTTATTGATAACTAGGGGAGAGGGGCCTACAGTGGAGCATTTTATCGTTGGAGATTCACTGGATCAGAAATAAATAAATAAATGACTGTCACATCGGATAAACTTCAATCCAGTCAATTTTATTTTTAGTCAGTTGAATTAAATCTGTCATGTGTAATGTTTCAATTGGTCCATCCATTTGGATGACTGACCGATTGTCAATCGGGTACACCCTCGGATGCTGCATAGAAGAGACCTAGCACTAGTTCGATAGTTGTGTGGCAATTGAATAGCTCACCACCTTGAACATCCACTTCCTCGCATTTATCGTGCATCGCCTCCTCAATCCCTTCTGTCCAGCTACTTGCACTATGCATCCCTTGCCTTTACGCGGCCTAAATGACACACAATTCCAAGGCCTTAGATCATTCAATGCTCCAAAACCTTGCACATCTCGCTCATTTTCACCCCTTTCCTACACACAACTTTTTGAGTCTTTGTTGCCTTTTGCATCAATACATGTTCGGCTTTGCTCTCTACAACTAGCCTTTGGCACCGATACATGTTCTTCTTTGGACCACTTGACAATGGATATTAGGGTTGTGTCTAATAGGCTCCAACATGCAATGTGACCTTCATTCAAACTAGGTGAGGTTTTTAACCTCACTAAGGTTGTACCTTTGTCCTGTGTTTGGTGTTGCTTCTTTATTTGAATATTTTTTTTGATTTCCATGCCATAAAATTTGTGTTCAATAACTTGAAGGTTATGTTATTTTGACAAAGCTTTTGAAATGAATATTTAAATTGTTTATATGGTTTTTTGTAGTTTGAAGGTTCTCTTGCTTTGTGGGTGCTTCCAGATTTTGTATTCATAAACATAGTTATTTTAACAAGGAAAAAATGGTTTTGTTTAAGCATCATTGTGACTTAATTAATGGTTTTGTCTCCAAATTGGTTTATTCTTTGTTTTAATATAAGGATTTAAATATTCCGATAAAATAACGAGGGTGTGAATGCTTCAAATGTAGTTGAGTCTGACTTATTTTCTTGCATGCATTTGTTTTTGTTTGTTCTTCATTGGAGAAATAATTAATGTGTAATTCTTCATTTGTTTTAAAATATTTGTAAAATTTCAATTAACTTGATATTTTGAGTTGGGGTTAAAATTTATCATTTGTAACAAACTAAAATTGGGTATTATGTATAGGCTTATGTAACAAACTAAATATTGGGTATTTTGTATTTTATATAGGCTTTTGGGTTGATCTATAGAATGAATTCAAAACAAACAACCCAATTGAAAACCTACCAAAATTACACTATAAGAATTAAATAATAGATTCAATGTTATAAACTAAAATCAAATACAACCTAAATTAAGAAACCTAAATCCAAGTTACATATTTTAAAGCTTTCAATTAAAACATGAAATTAATTTGAGGGACCTTTAAATATATATGATATATGCACATAAGTCTGACTTAATTTCTTTCATCCTTTTGCGATAAATTTTTCTACATGTCAGTCACATATTATGTCTTCGGTATCTTCGATCTGACAATTACCCTAATTTTATCTTGTCTCAATTTTCAAGTCATTTCAATTTTATATTGGTATATTCGGTTTGATAGTTAGCCAAATTCAGTGTTGTTAAAATTTTAAAATCATATCTATACATGTATATAATATATGTATGTATGTATGTATGTATGTATGTATGTATGTATGTATGCAGGTACATGTATGTACATATATATACATGTATAGATATTCATATATGTATATATGTATATGTATACATATATACATGTATCGATATATAAATAGATAGATATATAGATAGAAAGATATATATAGATATTTAGAAAAATACATATATATTTGTTTTTATTTGTTCTTCATTTTAGTCATATACATATATTTGTATATTTGGTATGATACTTAGCCAAATCATGTCTTGTTTATTCAACTTGAATGATACACAATTTCAAAACCTTAGATCATTCAACATTTGATCCAAAACCACGCATATGCCACTCACTTTCACCCCTTTCCTACATGCATTTTCGAGAGTCTTTGTTGTCTTAGGCATCAATACATGTTTGGCTCCGCTCTCTACAACAAAATTTGGCACTAGTACATGTTCAACTTCATACGTCATTCTTTCGACCGCTCAGTGATGGTGACTTACTCTTGTAAGGTATAAACTACTACTTGGCATGCTCTCCTAATGTAAAAACTGCTACCTAACTTGCATGCTACCTCGTTTCAATTGTTCTCACATGTTTTTTCTTGAAAAATGGATAGTCGAGCTAACTACAACAAGCAGCATCCTGGACAACCTCCATTCTACCCAAGTGAGGTTTTTAAGCTCACTAAGGTTGCACCATTGTCTTGTGCTTTTTTTGGTAAAATGCATAACATATATACATATATATAAAAGATAGTAAATATACAAAAGTATAATACTATAACTAGCAAAAATAAACAAAATGTGACCAGAGCTCAACCAAACAAAAACAAGAACAAAATGGGAGCATAACTCAACCAAATAGGGTAATTTTTACACAGGAATTATAGAATACAGTGATAATATTAAATCCATTCCATAACATTTTCGTCCTACTTCTCAATTTTCACGTGAGTTACTGGGGTGGATAAGGCATAGTTATGTGGAGTAGACAAGACTAGAACATCTGATTCTGGTTGCTTTTCTAGATGCAATGTAGTTACTAAAGAGGAATGGCCAATTGATGAAATTGGCTTTTGTGGATCGAATTGAGAATTATCATGTGGCGAACATGATTAACAAGAAAATCAATCACAGTGAATATATATTTTACTTGTTCCACCTTAGTAGGTCCCAACTGTCCACCATATGAATGTTAATAAATCCAAGACGAAATCCCCAAGCCTAGATTGGGTTGTGCAAAAAACTGTACAAAATTGTTGTTTTTTTCCCAGATAATCAGGATCAAACCAAATTGCGGAAGCACAAACAATGCAAGGAGACATGGAAATTTATTTTCTATTCAATAAGCTGGAAATGACATTACAAAAGGGTAAACTTAAAACTTAGAAAAATAAAATCTAAACTATAGATTACAAACTATTAGCAATTATCTGGAAGCTGCACCCAAAAGTCTAACTGTTAGGAGTTGCATAGAGCTCTACCTAGAGCAATCACTACTCAAACTCATACAAATAAAAATACAATTGCTGCTATTTAGGAGCTTCTCCGAATCACACAGAGAACCCACACAAAAAAATCCTTTTTTTCAAATTGTTGCTACAAAAAACTATCACACAGAGAACCCACACTAAATTTTTTGAGATGGAACAAAAACAAGGATCAAAGTGCTCTGAGTCTACTTTCTAAACTACTAATTTATTTTGAAAATTGTTGAGATTAAGGGGTTCAAAAGAGGGACGTACACAAATTGGTGTTGCTTTTGTCAGAAAAACATAACATAACAACTCTTGTACGACCCTAGCACGGTGAAATTTTTTGTAGTTTTTTTAAAATTGCTATAGTCAGAAGTTAGCTAACATTATCTAGTTGATTCAAAATTTTTTTGATAATTTTTTATTGAATAATTGATTTTTTACTAATTTTCTAAGTGGGCACTTCCTGAAAAGGAGAATTTTGGTCGTGCTCCCCCTACAAGTTTTTGAAAATAATTGATTTTTTTTTCTTTAAAAAGAATAAAATTGTAGAATGGAGTCTAGTTTTTAAAAATGTAATTTATTTGAAATTTTGATGAACGGTTAATTTATAACAAAAAAAACACCAAACACTACTTTTTGGAAAAAAATAGACATACACAAAAAATAAATTATGGATGAAAGGCTTAACATTGTCAAAAAGTGAAAAAAATTACATCATTGGATAGCTAAGAGAGAACCTAACATTACCAATCTGTTCGATTTTGTCGATATTGAACCAGATGCAATCTTGATACCAGTGAGCACAGACCCGATTATGTGAAAAATTGTAGAATTTGCAAAAAAAGGTCTTTGGCTTCATTGGGAATGCCCTCCAAGCCTTTGGGTTGGTATTCCAAGGAAAATACTTTCACTTTTTTCTTTGTTTTTAATGTGAAATAACGCGAGCACGTTATACCACGCTTGTGCTATGAGTTTTAATTTTTTTTTTCAAAAGTGGCCACAAAATTGCTACCCAACTTCATGCACCCGCCCAGGAGCAAGTTGGGAAAGCAATCCCCAAAAACAATCTTAATGCCCCTGACAAGGAGGTGGCAACGAGAGGAGGCTCAGGGGAAATTAATTTCTCCAACACTCCCCCTTTGTCCTAAGCTAACGAAAAAGATCAATCCTAATCCAAATCAACAATGCCCAAACTGTTCCTTAGGTGCTCAAAGTTGTCCCTGATCAAAGGCTTGGTGAATATGTCTGCTAGCTTATGCTCATACCTACAAAATTTCATTCTAATTTAACCATTTTCAACTAATTCTCTTATGAAATGATACCAGATGTTGGTGTTTTTTCTAGCTAACCTTGGAATTTTCTAAAAGGTAGCCAACCTTAATGTTAAAAAATTTCCAAAGAGTAGTGGCCAACACAATGAATAGAGAATTCCGACGTCTCTATTCCTATACTTTAGGCTCTGTAGGATCAAGGAGGGTATTCCTTATTGTGTTCATTTGGTATATCAACTTCTCAAGAACACTTCAATATAGATTTATTCCTATTTGAGGCAAACACACTAAATTCACTAAAGATTTGGTAGGCCTTTAAGCAAATTAATGTCTATGTTGCTAAGAAAGTGGATGCATTTCAAACATACATTTTAGAATTGGCAAAATTTTATCAAGTATTGTTCTGATTCTGAATCCATAGCCAGGCACATGATTTATTCATTTAATGGCATGAATTATTGATGAACAAGCTAGTGCCTCATCAATTGGGTAAATGGAGTCAAATATGAAACAACCAGTGATACATTGATTATTTAATTCTGATATATTTTGACTATCTCTGTAATGCCTTGCAATGCAAAGACTCATATCATCCAAAACATTACTTCTTATCAAATCCTTGCAAATTCTCACACACCCATGACTCTTCCCAAGAATTCTAATTAACCCTTTGAGTTAAAGCAAAAAAATAAGGCCATGCATTCAATTGAATCATTGACGATATACAAAAAGATATTTGATGCTTTTATTTATGATATGTGAAAATGTACAAAAGGAGAGTATATGTTTTGGAAATTATATTTGTTCCAATATCAGTAATCTATGTAAAACCATTTAAGACTATTACATATATAACTTATTCCCAAGACAGTCTCCCAACAAATTCATCAAGCATTTTTCATTATCACTTTACTTCTTATACTCGAATTTACCTAGAACATACTAGACTCAAAATTTTGATTAGAACCCCCACACTTAGCCATGAAATCCATTTTATAACACAGGGGAGTGACAAAGCATCCAAATCAAAATGTAATTATATTTCATGCTAATTTCAAAGTTCATTTCATTGGGGTTAATTTCTCGAATTGTTACATCTTTAATCATTCCTTTATCATGGGAAAAGCAAAAGGAAAAAAAGAGTGCCAACCCATTTATTGAAATCGCCACATAAGCCTTCCAAAAAGCATCACCAAAATTGGCACGTTCACCAACAATGGACTAACCACCATCACAATCATCACATGAACCCACGATCCAACACCAACAAAACAAACCAATAGAATTAGCCACCTAGAAGCCTAATCACCACAATACCCAAAACCCAACACCATTAGAAGAGGACATGGGTGTTACTCGACCTTGTCAGCCATTGAGTAACCACCCTCATCAGGTCTTATGGCAGAGAGTAGAGTTGCAATAAAAATCTCGTCCTTTGAATTGCTATAAGGCACCAAAGAAGCAGGGCATTGATTAGGGCCAGGGCCAACTCCTCCCTCTTCACTTGAAGAACTATTAGAAATTAAGATAGGAGTGGCGGGTTTCTTTGAACAAACCCTAGGTCCCGAACCAAACCTCGTTAATTCTTTCGAAAACAAAGGTCCCTTCTCTTTCATCTCGATCGGTTTCTGCAACACAATTTTGTTCCTCAGGGTATAGGTGCTCCTAACAGTCACCTTCTCACATTTCTTGCATGCACTTCTCCTTTTCTTTGGAACAGTTGGCACCTCAGCCAGGAGGGTTTTGTCCTCAGGTATGTATGCAACTAGTTCTTGCATAATCAACCTTTGAGACCTCCGAACTGGTGTAACAAGAGTACTACTAGGCTCGCTCATTTTTTTGGGATATAATGACAACCAAAGCCAGTTATGCAGAAGAACACCAACCATAGTTTCCAAGAAATTCACACGTACAAGCAATGAAAACACCCATGGATTTCAATCTTAGAGAATAACTGAACCAGAATTAGCAATGCAACAAGCATACACACCTACCTGCCAGAAGACGCCATGCCACCACCTTAGCAACTTCCTGCACTCAAAACTTCTACGATTATCTATCCAATACTTGCAACAATTAATTCTATGCTCTAGTAATTCACAAATCATTTAATCAAGCCATAGAAAATCCTCATTAAATAGAGGGATTTGAGGCAAATTATAATTAATAGCCATCTTGGCTCACTCACGTGGGCAGGAAGATCAATTACTGCATGCTAGATCCTAATTGTCGATTGTTGTGGATTTAAAACTCGATCAATGAGGTACATTAAGAGTCACGACTTGCTTTGTGGATCATACCAAGAAAAAATGAGGAGGTGCTTTAAAGATGACACGTATTCATCTGCATCCTTACCCAATCGTCCTTGACTTGTTCATCGTTGAACCTATTGATCATGGTAAAATCTTGACCACATCCTGAAAGCATTGCCCGTCGCTAATTCACAATCCATTTTGAGACCTCATCAAGTGATGGCCTCAGAGCCAATGATGAGATACTAACCGTCGATTTGGCCATGGGAAGATCACAGCCAAAGATTCTTGCTTTGCCTTGCTCATCGCGGGTTGCCTCTCTACCAAGCCACTTCATCCGGGGATAAACCAAACCCACGCGATGGGGAGGAACTCCACCCATCGATAGTCATGGGTTATCCTTTGAATGGTATAAGATAATCAGCGATAATGCGAGGGCCAACAATGGGTTAAGGGATTAACCACATCACTCATCGTGGGCTATCTTCCTTTGGTGGCACTGAAATACATGATTGGTGATGGACCTTAGGACCGACGATGGGTTAAGAACTCAACCACATCACTGGTTAGGTGTCACCCTAAAAATGTAAGGACATAACATGCGATGGGCGATGAAAGTCTACGGTTCTAAAGAGCCATGTATCGCTCGTCATGTGTTACCCTACGATGGGCGATGAACCAATAGTGATGAACTTAAATGTTGCTACGAAGCGAATTATATCGCTCATCGTATGATGAGCACGAGTATTTCAAACATGAATTGCTATGGGTGATGGACCATGAGCAACATATTTAAAAGGTGTGAGAGTGCACATGCGAATAAGTTGTTCATAAAGGGAGGATCTTCCTAGGCAGAATAGGTGACTTGAATGATGGAGCAGGTCAAAGATGACCGTGGGAGCCATAAAATGCCACTCAATTAAAAGGTGACATGGTGCAACCAGTAAATGAACAAATACAAGCCAATAAACGGATTAAGGGTATAAAAAAGTAAAGCGATAAAACCCTAAACCCTAATAACATTGAGGAAGAAGATTTCACAGGCTTGAAAATAGAAATAGTGGAATGATGAAAATTTTGGGTTCCACCAGTGGCTCTGATGGGGATGTATGCCTCTTGCAGGCATAGCAAGAATCCAAATCTCTGATTGAAGTAGATTTGCATTGTGCACTTTTGAGCAACCAGTACCACCATAAATGACATCATCCACTCCACTTACCATGAAGTTGTTTTGCTCATTATCCTATTGCATCACAAGCTCATCCAGATGAATTAGAAAGATAAAACTTTCATATTCCACTTGATCATAGATTGTGACACTGTATTCAATTTGTTCATCAGATTGAAGGTCTTCAAAAAAACCTTGCTGTATGCAATATCTAATTTCTCCCAAGGTATTTGAGGAATGGAATACAAGTACAGGAGGATCTTCATTCTACCCTGCCCAAGTGTCCACTTCATTATATGGAAGCAACTCCATGATAAGATCCATAAGGCATAGAGCTTCTGCAAAAAATTCAAGTGCACACTCGTACTGATTAACATCATGCTTAATGCCATTTGTTACCCTAGGTTCCCCTTCACATGAATAAAACAATCCTGTAACATGTGCATAATTTGAAAGTTCAGAAAACTATTTATCATCAACACCAACATTGCATTCAGTGTTGTCATTAATGATTTTTTTCTTATTGTTGTCATCTTCATCTTTGAGGTCTCCTTCATGTGAGTAATTATCACTTTCAATTATCAGTAGCTCTGAATGACACCCCTGATTACTATTCAATACAACTTGCTTACTCACTCGCATGAATGCCATTTCATCAATGTTTATACCATCACATTTCTCATGTGACTGAGTAATTGTTGAACAAACATTACCTTTGTCAAGGGAAAAGTCAAAATTTTTGGATTAGGCTTACCTCCCCTCCCTACTATTTCGACTGTATCATATCCTTCATATTTTCTAGTAACACCTACCAAGCACTCATCAGAGTCTTCAACAAAAAGTGGATTATTCCTAATCCAGTAGGTATTATTATTTGTTATCTCACATGCTGATAAGGGTTCATCATATAAGGGATTTTCCCACAACTTCATTATCATCAGAGAAAAATCTACTTTCTCGATATGAAAGTCAAAATATTCCATAAAATCATTATATTCATAATCATCACAGTCATTGGAAGAATATACAAATGAATTCTCCATTCTACCCACATCATCAATATTTAACTTGTTCAACTCACATTCTAAGAACTCATTATTAGATAAATTAGCAAGGTTGTCAATATTATTAATGTGTGATGACATTAATTCAAAATCCATGTGCTTGTCATAATGTGCAATTTTCTCATTTAATAATGATGACCTTTTATTGTCCACAAGTACCTTATACTCCTCTTCATGTTTACTTGACTCTACCTCTGCTTCATATGAGCAATCAAGAATAATAGGGCTAGAAGCATGTTCATCATTTTTAGCTCCATACTCAGTACCGACATACTAAACACATATGTTCTTATCTTCAAGCTCTTCATCATTCACAAAATTGATATACTAAACATTGATGACAAACACACCTTACATTTCAAATTTTCACTAAGTGAAACTTGATCATCCACTAGGGGACAAGTGATTTCATCAAAATTCATATCACTACATTCTCTAGGTGGAGAAAACACCTCTAGATCATCCTTATAAGAGCATTCATAAGCATTAGAAAAATAATCACATTGGCTATCATTATACTCCTCATCTCAAGAAAACTCATCACTATACAAACCATGTTCAGAGTCTTTGAAGCGAGTGCCTGAACATCTATCTTCAATGTCTTGATTATTGATTTGTGATGGAATCTCATCAACATTAGTATCATTCTCACTGACCAATACATGACATGGAATGACATCAGACATCTCTTTTGAGTCTCCTTTTCCTGAGACATCACTAGGAAAGCATTCATACATATTTACTTTATCATCATCCCATGAATCTTTTCCTTCAACATCGCCATGTTGCCCTGCCTTTTGAATCTTTTCAATAGAATAATTATTTTCTTTATCTTGGGAATCCATATTTCGTGCATGTTCACATTTAACATATTCCATAGCTTTTATCCAGTTAGGTACTTGATCAAAACTATGAGGCTTCAATTCTTTATATAAAGCACTCAACCCAGATTCATAAATTTTACAGAACAAATCAATGCACTTAGAATCTTCAGGTCTTAAAGTGGGAGGGACTTCTATCAAAGCATCCAAAAACATCAAAAATAGTTCATATGATGATTCTCCATTAAACCTCTACATTTTATACAAATTTTCATTAGAATACTTTTGAGCAACATTGCTCAAACTCTGCTCACTCTTAACCTGGGATTTATTATAATTTGCATATTGTGATCATGGAGAAATCAAAAAACCAAAAGCATTATCATCCTAACAAGTAACTCTATTACCTAATCCATGAGTTTTATTTGCATGGGGTATACTAGGATGACCGACATGCGCATCCCTATGCCCTTTCATCATTGAGTACTTCAAATTATTCTCAATATCCATAGCACTTTGATATGCCTGATGCAATGTTGCAGGCTCTTTATCCCTCAATAGATAGCTCATCTTGCTATCAAATGCACCAAGGCATATGACCAAGCATTCAACATCATTTGGTTTGATATTTTCAGGGATATCCTTTATAGCTCTTGTAAATTTGAGATTAAAAGAAGGGACTAATTCATCTTCATGTCTTTGAATTTGCATGAAATTTCTCCTCACTTCACTTGGATTCACCCTTTCACCAAATTGCTCCATGAAAATTATCTTAAGTTCATTCCAAGAGTATATAGAGGATGATGGTAGGAAAGAGAACCAGTCTCTTGCATCCCCCTTCATGGAATGCACAAACAATTTCATAATCACATCCTCAACATCTACTTGATAATCTCCCATTAAATCCCCAAACTCCTGCAAATGTTTGCTTCCTGACTCAGACTTCTCTACATTAAATTTTGGTATCTTGTCCCTGATCTTGGGTGGTACAATGTTTGGGAAGCCACAAATATTATTGAAATGTATGGCCCTGTACCTTTCAGTACTAAAATTCCTTTGACGTGACAGGGGGTACTCATCATGTGTCATTACATTTGAATGTTTGGTTCCAAATGTACAATTTGACAAGACATCTTGTTCTATCGTTTGCAAATTTTTTCAGTGTTATCAAAAGGTAACTCAAATTCCTTTTACACTTAAGAGTGTAAGCCTTTATGATGTAAATTTTCTAATTCTACTTTGCATAATACTATTCAACAGGCAAAATTTGTGAATATGACATATTTCAACATCCATTTTAACTTCACTTTAAGATTATGAAAAGATATTATTCCTTTTCATATCTTAGTGATTTTTCACCAAATTGGGAAGCATTTATGTCCTATATCTTGAAAATTCCCACAAATTATCTGCAAATATAATGATATTTCCTCAGATTCATGAGAATACCAAGAGTTTTAGAGCATCTTTTCACCTTCGATCTTGAAGTGTACATAACTGAAGCCTTATCATATTCTTTGTCAGGTTCTTTGAGTTAGAGTCACCACCTCTCCTTAGAGGATTATACTTCAAAATAAATTGAAGTATCTTCAAAATAGATTTCATTCTGGGTTTTCTCCAACAACGGAGTCACCTTCAAATCTTTCAAATTGCTACTAACACTTTCACCAAGTCCAAGAATTACACACTATCTAAACTGGATGTTTAGATTTATAACACAATTTGACTTTGTAATAAAACAATCTGCAACTAGAGAATGAAAATTGTCCCCAACAGATTCACCATTTTTGTTGGTGTTTTTTCTGTCTAACCTTGGAATTTTCTAAAAGGTAGCCAACCTTTATGTTCAAAAATTTCCAAAGGGTAGTGGCCAACACAATGAATAAAGAATTTTGAGGTCTCTATTCCTACACGCTAGGCTCTATAGGACCAATGAGGGTATTCCTTATTGTGTTCATTTGGTATATCAAATTCTCAAGAACACTTCGATACAAATTTATTCCTATTTGAGGTAAACACACTAAATTCACTAAAGATTTGGTAGGCCTTTAAGCGAATTAATGTCTATGTTAAGAATGTGGATGCATTTCAAACATACATTTCATAATTGGAAAAATTTTTACAAGTATTGTTTTGATTCTAAATCCATACCCAAGTATATGATTTATTCATTTAATGGCATGAATTATTGATGAACAAGTCAGTGCCTCATCAATTGGGTAAATGGAGTTAAATATGAAACAACCAGTGATACACCGATTATTTAATTCTAATATATTTTGACTATCTCTGTAATGCCTTGTAATGCAAAGATTCATATCATCCAAGACATTACTTCTTATCAAATCCTTGCAAATTCACACACACCCATGACTCTTCCCAAACATTCTAATTAACCCTTTGAGTTAAAGAAAAGAAATAAAGCCATGCATTCAATTGAATCATTGATGATATACGAAAAGATCTTTAATGCTTTCATTTATGATATGTGAAAATGTACAAAAGGAGAGTATATGTTTCAAAAATTATATTTGTTCCAATATTAGTAATCTTATATGTAAAACCATTTAAGATTATTACATATATAACTTATGCCCAAGACAGTCTCCCAACAAATTCATCAAGCATTCTACATTATCACTTTACTTCTTATACTCGAATTTACCTAGAACGTATTGGAATCAAAATTTCAATCAGAACCCCCACAATGAGCCATGAAATCCCTTTTATAACACAAGGGAGCGACAAAGCATCTAGCTCAAAATGTAATTACATTTCATGCTAATTTCAAAGTTCATTTGACTGGGGTTAATTTCCCGAACCGTTACATCTTTAATAATTCCTTTATTATGGGAAAATCAAAAGGAAAAAAGGAGTGCCAACCCATTTGTTGAAGCCGCCACACAAGCCTTCAAAAAAGAGTCACCCGAATTGGCACATTCACCAACACCAGAGTAACCACCATCACAATCATCGACATGAACCCACGAACCAGCACCAACAAAATGAACCAATAGAACTAGCTACTTGGAAGCCTAATCACCACAACACACAAAACCCAACACCATTAGAAGAGGAAACAGGTGTTACTCGACCTTGTTAGCCACCGAGTAACCACCCTCATTGGGTCTTATGACAGAGAGTGGAGTTTCAATAACAATCTTGTCCTCTAAATCGCTATAAGGCACCAAAGAAGTAGGGCATTGACTAGGGTCAGGGCCAGCTCCTCCCTCTTCACTTGAAGAACTATCAAAAATTAAGATAGGAGTAGCGAGTTTCTTCAAAAAAACCCTAGGACCTGAACCATACCTTGTTAATTCTTTTGCAAACAACGGCCCCTTCTCTTTTTTCTTGACCAGTTTTTGTGACACAATTATGTTCCTCAAGGCATAGGTGCTCCTAACAGTCACCTTCTCACATTTCCTCCATGCACTTCTCCTTTTCTTTGGAACAGTTGGCACCTCAGCCGAGACGAGTTTGTCCTCAGGTACGTATGCAATTGGTTCTTGCATGCTCAACCTTCGATACCTCAGAACTAGTGCAACATGAGTACTAGGCTTGCTCATTTTTTTGGGATAAAATGATAACGAGAGCCAATAATGTAGAAGAACACAAACCACAATTTTTAGGAAATTCACACGTAAAAGAAATGAAAACACCCAGAAATTTCAGTCGTAGAGAATAGAACTTTGAATGACAATTAGCAATGTAACAAGCATACACACCTACATTCTAGAAGATGCCATTCCACCACCTTAGAAACTTCCTACGCTCAAAACTTCTGTGATTATCTACCCAGTACTGGCATCAATTAATTCTATGCTCTGGTAATTCATAAATGATTTAAGGGTGTTGTCATAATAGTGGTTTAAAATTCCTGAGAGGAACAAATTTTAGTTGAAATCACATATTTTTAGAAAATATAATGATTTAAGCCTTAAAAAGTTCCATTTTAAGGATTCTAATTGAAGAGGGTTTGATCAAATCACCTTAGATCAAACCCCCTTGGATAGAACCTCGCTTGTTTTAAACCATACCTATAAATGCGTCTCCTTTACACTTATCAAAATACTGATAAAAAATCACTTTTGATTTAGATTTTGGGGGATCAAATCATTCATTTAAAATTTATTTCAAATGATTATGGTATTCCTCAAAACAAGCTATCCAATGAATATAATTTTAATATGTTTTGGTTTTGTTATGTATTTGTTTTTTAAGTTTTATTAAACATAGGTTTTTCATCGAAAATGAATATCTTTGTTCTTCACATGTGGAAAAATAGAAGATTATCAAAGAAAAAAATTGAAAAATATGAGTGCACCAGATATTGAAGTCCTTGATCCAACAAAAAAAATTAAATTAAATTTTGACATATACAAAAAAAGTTACGCGTTATACAGTCGCGCTGTGTCTGAATTGTAATTTGTTTGACTTTGAAACTTGATTAAGGAAAAATATTCAATAAAAACTATCTAACCAAGTGGAAGCACTAGATATCAGAGTTACAAATCTAAATTTGAAAGAATTAGAATTTTATCCTTCATGGAAAAAAAGTTATGCATTATATTGTGCATCATTTTTAAAATATTGTTTTGAAAAAAATCTATTTTAGGTGGGAGATGGAAAAAGAAGTGCAATTTGATTCCAAAAATTTTGAAAAATATTTTTAGAATCTACAGACAAAATTTGATAAGACTCTAGTTTGCACCATCTTCAAATTCCTCACATTTTAGCTGCTATAGGTGCCTGAATGTGAAGATTTAGTTAAAAATAATAATTTTAGTGTCTAGTTTGGCCAAAAATTGTAAACCACTATTATGGGATCACCCTTAATCAAGCCACAACAAATCCTTATTAAATAGAGGGATTTGAGGCTAGTTACAATTAATTACCATCTTGTCTTGCTCGTGTGGGTAAGAACAATTATTGCATGCTAGATCCTAACCATCGATTGTTGTGGATTTAAAACTCGATCAATGAGGTACATTAAAATTCACCACTTGCTTTGTGGATCATGCTAGGAAATAGCAAGGAGGTGCTTTAAAGTTGGCACGATTCGTCTACATCCTTACCCAATCATCCTTGACTTGTCCACCATCGATCTTGTTGATCGTGGTAAAATCCTAACCACATCCCGAAAGCATCACCCGTTGCAAGTTCACAATCCATTTTGAGACCTCATCAAGCGATGGCCTCGGAGCTAGTAATGATATACTAACCAATCGATTTGGTCGTGGGAAGATCACAGCCAAAGATTCATGCTTTACCTCGCTCATTGTGGGTTGCCTCTCTACCAAGCCACCTCAACTGGAGATAAACCAAACCCGTGTGATGGGGAGGAACTCCACCCATTGGTAGTTGCGGGTTCTCCTTTGAATGGTATAAGATAATCGGTGACAATACTGGGGCTAGCAATGGGTTAAGGGATTAACCACGTCACTCATTGCGGGTTATCTTCCTACGGTGGGAATGAAATACATGACTGGCGATGGACCTCAGGACTGGCGATGGTTTAAGAACTTAGTTGCATCGTTGGTCGGGTGTCACCCTCCAAATGTAAGGACATAACATGTGATGGACAATTAAAGTCCACGGTTCTAAAGAGCCATGTATCACTCATGGTGTGTTACCCTGCGACGGGGAAAACACAACTTGTGAGAGGCGATGAACCAATAGTGATGAACTTAAATGATGATATGAAGGGAAGTTATCGCTCATCGCATGATGAGCATTGGAAAATAAGTACAAAAAAATTGCTAACTCAGACCCTAATTCCTCTACTAGCAAAGGAAAATAAATTATGAAGGATAACAATTTAATCTTAGGGTTAGATGGTAATTAAAAAGTGTAGATCCCTAAAATGATCAAAATTATAATTCCCCCTAAACCAACCTAGGCCTATTAGAGAATAGAGGCCTTGAAATATCAAAGAAGAGAGGCTAGGGAGGGAGATTTAGATAGGGGAATGAACGTTTCAAGTGATGTAATTGAGACCAAGAGACCTATCTCTATTTAGGAATAATTGGAGAACAAAGGTGAATCCTAAACAAATGAATCCCCCTTTCTCATTGATATTATGTAAGAGGAGGATCCTACCTAGTTTTTTCAAGACTCATTACCAAGGAATGGTTTGAATGAAATTGAGGGAGTTTCTAATGAAGTGAGTGATGGGGGTATGTGCAGGATCATGATGGGCCAAAAAGTGGCAATATGGTGGGTATGTGGTTGACGACTTTTTTTTAACCCAAAATTGATGAAACAAAAAGAGTTTTTAAAGGAGATTCTCAGCTTTCCAACATCATAAATTATGCTTTTCTTTGAATTTAATAAGTAATTATTATTTATTTTCTATTCAAATTACGACTAAAGTCCTGATTGATAGACTGATTGAAAAAAAAACTATAGCTTTCAAATAGTATCACATTTTTTGAATCCAAAACATGTGTCGCATTCTATGCTTTGCATACTATAGGATTAAAAAAATAAAATTTGAATTTCATGAAGTTTTGACCAAGTTAAGGTGGTTAGACATACAAGTTTTTTTATATTTTTTAAAATTTGTGTAAAAAATTCATAATTAATTATTTACTTGGAAAAAAATTACAAAAAAATATGCATCACATCAGGATATGAGTCCTCTAATTACATCTAAAATATTATAAAAAAATATTATCATTTTATTGTGATTCGGGTGGTCAGATAGACACCTACTTATTTTTTCCTTGAAATTTAAGTACTACTGCATTGAAATTTCAAATTTTCACCAAATGGATATTTTTTTTTAAAAAGAACCTAGTAGTTTAGAAACTACATTCAATTTTATATAGATTCTATTCTTACATATTTTTAAAATAATATAGATAAATTATTCAAATGTTTACATCAAGTTGCCTAACTCTGATTTTTCTTATTTTTTTGCCACTTAAGGGCCTTATTTTTCCATGATGATCCTGCACATTCCCATGGATCTTGTCCCATGTAGAACTAGGGGAAGCTTATCAAGGTGGATCTTCAAAGGAAGATTAACAGCCTTCAAGAAGAATCAAAATTTCATGAGAGATTCTTGATTGGTTCATCAATGATAAATGAGATCAAAATGGTAAATCCAAGTCTTTATAGTAGCAACATAGGGGTGGATTATTTGACAATCCTATGGAAGATAATAATACAATTTTATGAAAGGAAGTTATTTAAAGGAGAAATTTTGAGGCTTAAATAAAATATTCAGGAAGATGGAAAATGAAATGGCTTCTCTAAAAGGTAATGTTGACAAGATAATTAATATGAGGAAAGAAGATTTTTTGGGTCTACGCAAGGAAGAATGAGAAAAAGAACCAAGAGCCACTTTTAGGTGGCTAATAGAGAAACCATTGAAATGACATTCTAAATGATCACCTATAACATATGAAAGAGGAGTGTGAGAATTCTATTTCTCTTTAAAATATATAGTAAATACTAGGATTTAATTCTCTTGCTCTTATCTCTTGGTAGTTATTTTCCTTTCTTTTGGATGTCTTTTTATTTTTGGACTTATTCTATTTTGACTTTCTTAGCTGACCTCTTTGGTTGTTCTATGTTCTCTTTTAGTACACTATGTTGTAAAAGAGTTGGGGCCCTCTCAAAAGCCATTCTTTTTATTCCTAAAAAACTATAAACAAAATTACAGAAAATTATATACACATTTATACACTAGTATTTATAAGATTATATATTAATATACTTCAAAAACTTATACATGTCTTATACATTATTCCTCATGTTTTACTCTCACATTATCATCTTCCTTATTCTCGCACATATAATTTACATGATCCATTCTCTTATCTCCCACTTTTCCCTTCCTTATATAGCCTCTTTATGTCATTTCATTATGTCTTTTCCCTATCCTCTTATAAGATAACACTTAATTATCTTCTTCCCAAGAATTTAAATTTAGTTATATTATATTTACTTGTTTATATCTTATACAGACATATTATAGTGTATTCAAGGCTATCTAAGTGGTATATAATAGATATATGGATAAAAAAAGATCCAAATTATGTGTGGTATTAGACAACCTCTTGTATGCTGCCACTAGATATACACCAATGTTAATAGGAAATTAAACAAGAAGCATTTTATTGCTTGATAAAACCTTATGAACTTCATAGAGTTTCCTAGTGAGTTCAAGTAGCATCATTTTGTCATTCATATATTTGGGAAATCCATAAGGTGTTCCAATGAAACTACTTTTCCTAATATATGTAAAGTATAAGAATTAAATGAATCAATACCTTTAAATTCTACAATAAAAATTATGGAATCAAGAGATAGTCATTTACTTAAATAATTTTTCATTAATCTAATTACGTGAAACATGAAAGCATCATTAGCTCTTTTGAAATATTTTAGGATTTATGTGAAATATAACTAAGGATAATGTTCATACACCCTTTTTTGGCTTGGGACAATCACTTCAACTCTAGTTATTCCTAGAAATTTTACAAGCTTCTTTCCATTAGTTATACCAAGTAAGATTTCATATAGAAATTATTTCCTACACTTCATATAACTTATTGAATGGCTTGTCCTTGATGAAAGTGACCAATCAATTTTAATTGTGTTGTATAAAATATTGGTAATAAATATGAACATGCATAGTTGAAAATCTTTGGCATTCTGATTGGCTACAATCTTATTTTGTAAGGTGATCAAGTCATTGATTTCTATTTTAACATTTCTAAAGAGTGCATTGGGAAATATCGAGGCATATAATGTTGTCTTTGCTAGCTAATTCTTATTTATATATTTTTAACATAAATATAGATTTTTGTTAAAGAATTCTATGGTAGAAGAGATGGTTACCATAGATAATATGGATGATGTCAAATTTGTAAATTATTGTCTTCATGATTTTGGGATTAATATCTAATAAAAAATTCATTATCTAAACCAATTAATTTCATACTTTGAGTGTCATAGTACTTAGCACAAACTGTAACTAATTTAGGAGACTCAACCAATATATGAAATGAAACAACCTAGAAAATACAACTATTTGTAATGCACTAGACTCTTACTATCCTATCCTCTACAAAAAAAATTCAAAAGTATGTCATGTTCATATTTAGCCTAAATGTATGTTTAATACTTCACCCACTATAGATGTATTTTTGGAGGGAGGACTTACACCCTTTATTTCGTACTTCATTTCTCAAGTTTTAGGTGATGCATGCGGGAGGTATGATAAAATGATAATATTAAGAACAAGTGTTGTAAAATGCTAGGTTGAAAAATAGAAACACAGTGGAATTGCATAATGTGGAAGAAAGCTCCAACATATATATGACTATTTCAAGTTTGTACAGTATAGAGGCAAGTGAATAATTTGCAAGTCATGCAAGCATTCAAGTGAAGTATACAAAATTGTAAATGATGGCTATTGAGGAGTTGTGAGTATTGAATACAAATTGACATCAAGTAAGTTTTACATATATGAATATAGGGTCCAAAAATATACAATCTTTCCAACTAGTAAGATGGAATGGACAATTTAAAACTTACATGAGTATGAAATTTTGTGCCTCAATCCTTATGTTCTATGAGATAATTTATGCAAAGTTAGATAACTAGATGTAATTATATGAATATCTAAGGATACTTTGTGTTGGGTCCAAAAATTGCTACTCCACTTCCTAGAATGAAATATCAATCACAAGGATAGGGTAGTTGTCATGAAAGTGAAATCAAATCATCAACAAAACATTGATAGTTAAAGTTCTACTCCATGAGAGTGGGATATCTCTCCTACGCTTCAAGCTCAGCTTAAACTCATAGTAGGTATTTGAATAAAATAAAAAATAGACAATCAAGAATAACTACAACCAAACCCAATCAAATACATGACCCCAAATACTATCACTAGGTCAAGGAAAAATGGTTGAATAAAACCAAGATGTATAGCTAATATGAATATGCAAGCATGAATCACATAAAATATATCTTATGAATATTTATTTGAGAATGATTCCCTAATTATATTGACAATCATGGATGCACAATAAGGACCTTCTTCCTAAAATAAAATTTTATGCTTTAATTTGTTTCAATGGTTTGAGATTGGTCAGATGGGCCAAAGTTCGGTGCCTATTGGATTGGGCTACAAATTCATAGATAGTAGGAAGGAAAAAATGAAAGAAAACATAAAAGAGCTGATCTAGGCATATGTATCCATCAAATTAAACAATATACAAAGAAAATAGTTAGTGATCCAAATTGAACTACATGAATCCATACATGAAATAAACAAATGATTATTACAATGCTTGTAATAATTTAAAATATTATTACATTATCAAATTTTCATTACATTCTTTTCAAAAAGCATGATAGGATGGAGGCTCAAATGTAGTTGACACTCCCTTGTCAAAGATATGTAAATTTTTCAGAGACATTCTCTACACAATACCCATATTATTTTATCCTTCACATGCTTAAAAAATTCATTACCCTTCTACAACTAGGCATGGAATGATTGAAGCCCTAGAAAAACCTTACAATTGCATAATTTCTATTCACCACAAGAAGAACTAACCTCCTCAAAAAGAATCCCAAATTCATCAAATACATGATAAGGAAGAACCCTAGCTCACGACATTGTAGCACCATCAAAATCCATAATTAGGAAGAACTGGAAACCCAAAATGAGAGTCTTATATTGAATAAAAAAATTGACATTAATTGCAAGTAGGTGGGTGAGCATTAGAAATCAACGTGGGTAGTTGGGACAGCAATTTCATTCATGTAGAGTGAGGAGTAATCCAATGTTTCATTCAAGTTTGTGCCAAAAAATAATTCAAAAATTCCCCTATGAAAGATCATAGGAACCCTTACTTCTCATTGCAAGATTTCTCTTACTCAATCTAGTGATTTCTCTAACTATCAACATTTCTCTTTAGTGCCTAAACCATCATCGATAGCCTTGGGAAGTTCATGAACCATGCCAAATTTTTTCCAAGAAAATCCTCACACCCTTTTAAAAAGGTTTAAATAATAGTTTTAGGCTTCGACAAGGTTATAAGAACCTTGTTGAACCCCAAGAGGTTTTGAAACCTCTCAAGAAAGCTAAAAAATTGAAGGCTTAGACAATTTTGGAAAAAAATAAGTTTAGAACCTTTTTTGAACTTTAACTATGTTGTGAAAACCTTTTTACCTTTTGACAATGGTTTCAAAACCTCATCAAAACACTAAAACTCAAAGAATAAACCTTTTTTGAGCTCGCCAAAAGTTCTAAACAAATGGAAAAGTTTTGGAAAACAAAAGAAAATCCCCTTCCAATAGTTGGGAAAAACAAAATTGGGGGAAAAAGCTTCCAAATACCATAGATTAATTTGGAAAAAGAATTTCTTCAATGGTTTGCATAGTGTAATACATCAACATAGAAAAAATATCAACCCCTAAATTCCATGGTTAAT
Organism: Sequoia sempervirens; assembly: GCA_007258455.2. Taxonomy (NCBI): domain Eukaryota; kingdom Viridiplantae; phylum Streptophyta; class Pinopsida; order Cupressales; family Cupressaceae; genus Sequoia; species Sequoia sempervirens. The sequence continues at coordinate 51,096 of VDFB02391658.1, forward strand.
AATTTATCTATATTGAATCCACAAAAGTAATCAGAGAAGATAATTTGAAAACCTAAGTCAAGGGGAAAGTTGAAGTGTAGCCTTATTGACAAGATTAAGAAACATGAATTAATGACGCCCTTATTCATGTGACCATAAAATATCCTTTGAGTGAGTAAATGTATTTATATGATCATGAACCTATGGCTATTAGATCTTGTAAATGAGCATAAGAGAATTTAGTAGCTATGAAAATTGAGTCAAAGGACGTACTATTTCTAACTCCACTTTATTCATGAATTCCATTAAAACTAATATTCCAAGTCAAAAGGGAGAAAAATTATAAAATAATAATCCCTCAACAACATGTATGTTTAAGTACCCATATTAAGTCTTTAGTCCTCACATGCAAGCATTGCTAAGGCCATGGAAAAGGAATATCTTAATCATCCAAATAATATTTATTATAATCAACATTAGAATTATCTTTTTTATTATTTTTCCCCTCTATTCACTTTCTTTTAAAATCACAAATGTCTTGATGTATAAATTCCAAAATTTATCCTTGGACTTTCTAAGAGGATTAGATACCCATGAGATCTTGATATAACCTTCACCTTATTTCCTTTTTCTTTAGACCATCCAAGCAGATCTAAGGTTTCCTTGATGGATTAAATAGCCCTCTACCTCATCTCCTTTGAGAGGAGAAGCCATGATCTTGCAAAGCATTATATTTGAAATAATACTTCCAATATCTATTAATATTTTTTCCCATGAGTCTAGAAAAGAACAAAGAAGAATCATGTATTGATCAACATTCTTGTAGTGTAGAAAATTGTAATCTTGGAGATGGTACAATTTCACACTTAATTTGGACCTATTTTAGCACCCTTGCATTAAATCCCCTTTAAATCATTGTTAATATGACCCTAAGACCCTTTATTTAGGATCTTGAGGCTTATTTCAACTAAAATCCTGATAAATTCAATAAGAGCATTAATTTTTCTAACAACCCATCATTGGCCCACCCTGAAAATCTAGGGTGGGAGGCGTATGGGTCCCACCTAGGGGGACTCATGACCCATACGCCACAAGTGGCATATGAGTCCCCCTAGGTGGGGGACTCATGACCCATATGCCACAAGTGGCATATGAGTCCCCCTAGGTGGGATCCATACACCACAAGTGGTGTATGAGTTCCCCTAGGTGGGACCCATACGCCACAAGTGGTGTAGTATGAGTCCCGTGTGGCCCATTTTTAAGGTTTGAGCGAGAAATTCAAGTTTTTAATTCAAAATTTTGATTGATGTCAGCTTTTGAGATCTAACTAATGATAAATTAGGTGTAATTCCTATATAAAAAAGCTTCTAAATCATTATTTTCAATCTAGAAGAGCAATTTCAAGATCTAAGCATTCACAAGCACTCAAGCATTCTTTCACAAGAGCATTCAAGATTTCAAGAGAAAGAAAAGTTGAAGTCTTGGAGCAACATTATAGTGTTTTTGTAGGTCTTCAAGCTCACTTTCATTCCAGATCTAACATTGTCAAGGATTGATTATGGTTGTCTATGGTGAATCATGATGGATTCTAGGTTGGGGAGATACAACTAGCCATCAAGCCAAGCCTAATGACTTGTTTCCTAAGTGATTCCATCCTCCATTATCACTCTACTTTCAGCCTAAGGAAGGTACATGTCTCATTGTGGCTTATTAGGGTGATTAGAGATCTCTCAAAGTGAGTCATTCATCTTCATGCTTCATTCATGCATCTCATTCTAGAACATTAGAATAGGGTTGCATTGCATTTATGATTTCCTAGTCTTAGACACACTTAAGGTTAGGGGGTAAACCCACAAAATTGGTTTACAATTCCAGTGAGGAAGGAAAAGTTGCAAAAAATACCCCCATGCAAGAAAAAAAGTTTTTGGGGGGTTCAAACAAACATATGTTTCGAGCAAACCCAAAGGGGGTTCGCTAGAAACCCCCTTCAAGTGAACCCATTAAATGTTGGGTCCCACATTTCCTGGGAAAAAAAGCAAAGGATTGTGGAAAGGGGGTTTGCTTGAACCTTGGTTTGAGCAAACCTCCAAGGGGGGTTTGCTCAAACCACCCTTTTACCCCCTTCTCCTCCTCTAGCACCAAAAAACTTCAAAATTTTTCCCTTCGAAGCTCGAGTTGAGGATGAAAATGGAGGAGACTTCATAGACCCAACTGGATGATGGTAGTCCTCAAAACAAGCTATCCAAAGAATATAAGTTTAATATGTTTTGGTTTTATTATGTATTTGTGCACCGTAGAAAAATGGACCCTTGTCATTTTCATGGTATTTTAGGACTTGTTTCATGATGTTTGGTCTATTTTGCTTTGATTTTATGTCGTAACATGGCTTGAACATGCATATTTAGCTACTAAAATTCAAATAATGACATCTTGGGAAGGTGTTGTGAAGTGTTGTAAAACATTTCTACACTCTTCTAGACTCTATTCATTACAATTCACCTAAAAATCACCTCTTCATCACTAATCAAGTCCTACTTTGAGGTGTTGTAAAGTCTTGTAAGAAGATTTCATGCTTTTCTAGGCATAATTTCACTATTTACACCTTTCTTATGCTTTATTTGACCCCTTTATGCCTGTATAAGCCTTAATTAAGTGTATTTTTGAATGTAAACCCAACAAACATTAAACATGACTTAATTCCCGAAACCCATTTATAGGTCCTAGGTGGGACCCATTTACCATGGGTGGCAAATGAGTCCCCCTTGGCTCCAAATTCAAAATTTTAAAAATTTCCTTTCGGGTTTTTATTCAAAATCACTTGATGTCGACCTGTGATGAGGTATTAATGGATTACTAAGGCACATGAATGTATAAATAAGTGTTTTACATCCATTTCAATCCCCATTCATTCAAGCATTCAATGTCACATCACATTCAAGCATTCAAGCATCTTATAACATCAAATCAAGTATTATTTAAGCATTTTGGAGCATCCATTGATACAACTTCATATTTTCATCAACAAGGGTGTGGTAAGTGTTACCAATTTTTCGCTACAACTTAATTGGTGGAGCTAATTAAATATTGTTATATCTTAAGTGAAGTTACAGTTATTTTTGCTTTATGCTTAAGTGTTTTTTGCACTTTATTCATTATTCATCAAGTGACAGTTATGCATTGAAATGAGGAAACAAAATTTTAGAAGTTGTTATTCAATGTTTCAGAATCAAATGGAGTACATAATTGAGCATACAAGGATAAAGCAACAAAATGCTTTCATTTATTTCATAAAGTAATTCATATTTACAGAATTTCATTTGATTGCGAGAATTCAAATGACAGTACAAATTTGCATTGAAATGCCTTTTTTATTTTCAAAATGAAAAGCAGAAGATTGAAATTAAATATCCACACAAGCCGTGGATGTAACTGTTACAATGCATCATAAGTATCACACTACACTATGGAAGATGCATAAAAGGAATAATCACATAAGTATAAACATAATCATCATTGCCTGTATTGATGACCGTCGCAGAAGTGGTGCACCATTTGTCTTCTTCGAGCTCCGTTGACCTGTAGGAAGGAAGAGAGGGATGTTAGAGCTTCGACTATGAATATACCTACATGAACCATCAACGATAATGTAGTATGCTACTGATCATACACTGAAACAATCAAGAAAAGTGTAGAAACATGAGATGGAAGAGAGAAATCAACATCATTATATATTGTTTTATGCTAACATCGTTTGTTTCCTTGTGCAGGTATAGGGAAAATCATGAAGTTGATTATCATTTGAAGACCAAGCATGTGGAGAAAAATGGACTCCCACAAGGGTAGAGCTTGACATGCTACCCCTTATTCATTACAAGTGGACTAAGAAGGAGATTGCAATCATCATGTTCATCAAGAAAGGAAATATACAACTGGAAGAGTAAAAAAAAATTCAGCCATCAAGCCATCAAGCCAACTGTTCATTCATAGCAGCCAAAAATGTTTCTGAAAGCTACAGGTGGACAGTTAATTTAAATCAGCTTGATTAATTCAACTGAGTACATTCATCTCAAATACTGATGTATGGTTATGTTCTTCTACCATAGGATGTAAGATAATGCATCTTGTTTCATGTTAAAGCTACAACAGTGTTCTGTTTCTGATAGTGAACAGGCATACATAATGCCTGATTACAAGAAGCATTGTTCAATAAAGGAGAATAAAGGTATTGTTTCAAATTTTCATTGGGAAAGGAACTGGGCATTAAACAACTTTACATAATGAAGGCAAGAGAAGAGAGTCCCAGTTTCCCATCAAAATAGTGGATGACAAGCATCAATATAGTAACTGGTGTATTTGATTAAGGAAAGTGAACGATTCAACAAGACAACCAGTTTCATTACAGCTGAGAATGCAAAATGCCTCACTGTTTTTGTTTTTTTTAAAAAGACAATCAGAATACACTATTTTGGATATCTATGTTGTCCTATCATTCATCTATTTAGTCATTCAAGTATACCTTTCAAAGATAGATTGCACAAGAATTGCCATGTGAAAGGTTACTTCCAGAATAAGTAGAGTTTGCAGAAAAAATGGTTTGAGTGAGGGTTTGGAATGCATTCCTGAAGACAGTAGCTGAATACAAAATTAGAACAAAGGAATAGTTTTTAGATTTAAATCAAAGAGACTTTTGTGTGTAAGGAGGGTGTGAAACAACATGATAATGGCACCCAAAAGTGCAAACAAGAGAAACAAGAAATATTTTCAAACAAATACAAATATATGGAGATCTCAACTTAAATGCAGTGCATAGTTTCGAGCTTTTAGCTCTCAGAATGAATACACATATGAGGGTTTCAGTTAAGATACATAGGTTTCTTCAAGATATTAAATATTCATATGAGGAAAATTGAGAAAGCAGATAAATACCATACTGGGTCGAGCCCATATTTTGCATAAATAATTAAATATACAGGTTCTTGTTCGAATTCTAAATAGCCACATTAGGGTTTCAAATTTAAAGACAAGATATTACAATTTTCTGACATACCCATGTCAGGGTTTTATGAGAAACAACAGAAAGCAAAAGGAAGTCATGGTGGGTCGAGCTCCGTAAGAGAAATCACAAGATAGGTACATGTTCTTTGAAATTATAGATACACATGGTTTTTTTTTGTTTCAGGAGTGTTAAATGTACAAATGATCTTTTGGGTCGAGCCCAGAAAGGTTTCCAAATACCTAGTTTGAGCATGAGTGGTTGTGGCCTGGAGGGAGCCCTTGGCTTGTAAATGTTCATCAACTCCCAAAAGATAAACCCTTTTGAGTTGCCATCAGATCCTAAAGATAAACTTAAATGTGAAAAAGGAGGGTTCTTTCATAAATGTCATCAAGGACTCATATCAAGCTTGCCGCCTGTCATAATTTTCTTGCATTTGTAAGCTTTGTTTAAATGAAAATAATGAGGAAAAACAATGGCTTACCATCATTTTCCTGTATAAGATCAAAGAAGCCTTGGTTGAGCTCACACAAAGCCTTCAAGATCAAGATCCGAGCTCATATAAAGGAACACAAAAATAATAGAAACAAAGCACAAGAAAATGGAGTAAAATCAGATAAATACACATATATGGCTGCGACCTTATGGCCAAAATCTATGAAAAGATACAACAATAAAGCTCACAAGAAGCCTGCAAATATGCTTACCATTAGAAACTTGTGAGGATTCGACCAAAACAACAACATTGGAGGCTTCAAATGGTGGCTTTTCCAGCTAAAGCCCTAGCATCATGGCGGTGGTATCTCCTTCAAGCAGAACCTTCTCTCCAAAAGTTATAAGGAAGAAATGATGTGCTTTTAGGGTTTTCATTTTGGTTTTGTTCTATTCCCCAACCCTAATTCGACTTGGGGGAGATTTTCCTTATTTTTTAAAATTTGATGCATACCTTAGGTCGAGTCTTATGGGGAAGCCTTTATATCTTGATTTTTTTCCCAAGTCCTTAAGTTTGCTTGATGAAATATTTCTATGGCTTAGGTTTTAGGGTTCTAATCAATAATGCCTTAAGTAGAATTGGAGATTGATAGATATCCTAGGTTTCAATTGTTTTGGAGAAAAATCATTAAAATTGTAAAAGAGACTTAGGGTTTATTTTCAATTGATTTTAAAGAAATAAATTAGAATATTGATGAGGAGAGATGTGCTTTGTATGTTTTATGATTTTTGAGAAAAATCAAACATTGTAAATGGAGATATAAGTTGTAATTTTGCAAAAGATTTTCAAAAAAATCTTTAATTGCAAAATTAGTCAAATTGTGAAATCTGCATATCATGTAAAGCAAAGATAAAGCAAATTGTTTTTATCTCTTTGCTATTTTTAGCAGATTGAGGTTGAGTCTTCTTGGGTCAGATTTGAGTTGCCTGCTGGATGGATAAGGTGTTTTATTTGCTTTGAAAGAAGATTTAGCCTACTTTTAGGAGTTGAACAGTATGAACATGGAAAAAGTGAGTTTTTTCTACTTTTATGTAAACTTTTGAGACAGTTTTGATCCCTTTTCCTTGAGCTTTCTTTGTGAGCTCGGATTAGGGTTTTGGAGAATTATATCTTGAAGAAAACTTAGTTTTTCTTCTTCTTCTCAGTTCAGATTTTAGTTTTTGGATCTCACACATTGTGGAGCTTGTAAACTCATTTTGTACTCAGTTCAGACAGATTTTGGCATACTCCTTCAGTTGAATAAAAACAACATTCCTACTTCTCAATTCTATGTCTACTTGTAGTTTCAGTTTGATGTTATATTGTGATTTTTGTTCATAGAGTCCTCGTTATGTCCTAAGACTGTAATTCTCGATGCAGAAAGTTCAAAATACAGGTTGCATGTTGTATTTAAAATCAGGTCTTCATGCAAATTATTTGTGTTAATTGCTCATGAGAGGTTGTGAGATATTGTGTTTTTTCTGAAAGCTATTTGTGAGGAAGAAATCATAATCATCATTAAATCATTATCAAGTCTTGAAAAATCCTTTGTTAGTCATAGGTTTTAATTTCAATCATCTTTCTAGCTCTTTCCCTTAGAAAATCACTTAGAATAATATTCATCATTTAGAGAACCAACTCACTCTAGAGATTCTCTTTTCAAATAGATCACCCACATTTGAATAGAGTTTCCATGTTTCAACAGATAGTTTGATTTCTGCAAATCTGACAAAGGGTGCATATCTGATTGATAACAGTAAGTTGATAGCATTTTCATGTTATTTGTTTATCATTCTCTTGCATTTCATTATTTTTTTAAGGGTTTGATTACCAAAGTGGGGTTTGACCAAGACAAACCCCCATTTGCTAACCCTCAACCATTTTCCCCCTATTGGATGTGTGTTTGTAGATTTTTGTGTACAAATTAAACAAGTATTTAGGTGTTGAAGAGTGGTCAACAAGTCAACTAGGTGCTTCAAGTCAAATCAACCATTTTTCAATCTTGGAGAAGGCATTATGCCTGTTTCTTGCAGAATTGACTTCTACAACCTGACAAGCAAACATTTCCAGATCTGGTGTTGCAAAGTTGTCTCTTGGTTTCTTAGAATTTTGGGAGAGGACTGATTCACCACCAGTGGCGAATGAGTCCCACCTTAAGACTGAAAAATCTAGGTTTTGTCAGATTCCAGATCCCGATAGTCAGAAACTAGTTCTCGATATTTTTCACTAGAAGCAGGACTAATTCGCCACCCTGGGTGAATGAGTCCCACTGTTGATTTTTTGAGATTCCAAACAACATTTCAAAGATTCTAGATTCCTCAAATCTTTCCCAGATGTACATTGATTTAACCCATTTCTTTTTGTTCTGCATTTATTCATTCATAGTTCATTATTTCACATATCACATTGTGTTTTCCAACATAGCTTAAATCTTTAGTTTTTCATTCAAATTCAGTCATATAGATCACCTAATTGCATTTAGTTCACTTCATTTAGCTTAAATAACATCACACATAACATAATTTGAATGAACTAGTTAGCATTTTTGGCCCTACTCTCACCTTTTAGGTGAAAAACCCTAGAAGTGCTAGAAAGGTGCAAGGTACCAAAAATCTATAGTTCAATTTTTTTTTTAGTTTGATCAAACATAGGTTTTTTAGCGAAAACAAAGCTTTCAGTTCTGCACATGTGGAAAAATAACATATTATCAAAAAAAAATTTAAAAATATGAGTGCACTAGATATTGAAGTCCTTGATCCAACAATTTTTTTTTAAATTTTGATACATACAAAAAAAGGTGTATGTACGGTCCGCCTATGTCTGAATTGTAATTTGTTTCACTTCAAAACTTGATTAAGGAAAAAATATTCAATAAAAAACTATGAAACCAATTGGAAGTACTAGAGATCATAGTTACAAATCTAAATTAAAAAAAATAAAAAAATTTATCCTTCATTCCAGAAAAAAAAGTTATGTTGTAAACAGTGAGCATCACTCCTTCAAAATGGTGTTTACTGAAATAAACTAGTTTTCGAAGGAGATGGAAAAAGAAGTGCAATCTGATTCCAATATTTTTGAAAATAAATAAATTTATAATCTACAGAAAAATGTCACAAATCACTAGTTTGCATCATCTTCAAATTCCTCAGGTTTAGCCACTATAGGTGCCCGAAAGTGAAGATTTAGTTAGAAAAAATTAGTTTAGTATCCAATTTGGAAAAAAAATTGTAAACCAATATTGTGGGATCAACCTAGGGTTTATATTCATATTTACATTCATGATCCATTTTTTCTATCAAGGTTTAATTACTTAACTAGGGGTTTAGCTGAGGCAAACCCCCCATAAGCAAATTAACACTATATTCTATTTTGCGGGTCTCTTTATAGGTTTAGATTCAGAAATCAATTTGAGAAGGAAGAGAAGAGATTGGAACACAGATCTAGATCTTAAATTCCCCAAAAATTAGAATGAGGTCCTAATACGCCAAAAGTGGCGTATGAGTCTCACTACAGGAAAATTTCTATATTTTTAAAGATCCTAAGTCTACATTGCCAGAAACTTGTTCCAGTCCAGAAACCCTAGACTGGGACTAATACGCCATAAGTGGCATATGATTCCCAGTGTGCCCTAAAAGTAGCATTTTTAGTATTTCAGAGTTGATTCTGAGCTCCTTCAGGTTTCCAGGTTCACTTTGGTGTTAAAATTTCAATTTGTTGTTCAGATTTACACTCTTTTCTAGGTCATTTGGTGAAGCCTTGCATATCATTAAGTTTAAACATTAGGTCTTGTATTTCAATGATCTTTCGAAGCCCTAGCTTGGTGGTGAACCCTCTTGTAGTCATTAATCATACCCTAGGACACCCTATTGCAAGATCTCTTTCCCCTACTTCAACCTTGGATTTAGATCTCTAGGCTTTCCTTGAATGAGAATGAAGAAGATTGTTGTTCTATGTCCTAAACCATAGCCCACGAAAACTTTCCACCTTTCAATTCCTATTTCATATTCATACCCATAGACCTTAATTATGTTATAACTATGTTGAAGGAATTCAAATTCTTAGCGAAATAATCACCATCACCCATTTGCAAAGTGTACAAATTCTTTTATAGAAAAAGCTTATTAATTAAGGATTTAGCCTAGTATAATTTCCTTAAAATTTCCCAAAGATATTTTTTAGAAGATTCTTCATAGACATTCAATAACATAGAACATTCCAAGAAAATTCTATTAAGTCATCTTTCCTTTTTTTTTTCCAACATTTCCCAGTTTCATATAGTGGCATTATTGTCAATTTGGATCTAACTAGTGTAACACATAGATATATATCTATGATCAAATCCAACATCTTGATATTTAGTATTTCAAATTTATTGCCACTAAATTTCTCCATCTCCAATCTAGATTTTTTTCCATCTACCCTAAGAAAAATATATCTTATGTGTGTGCTCTCAATCAAACTAATATTAGTACAAAATAACTATTTTGTACCTCCTATATCCTAAGTTGATCAAGCTTTAATACCAAATGAAGGAATATAAGGTGCAAAAACACTTATGAGAAGAGGTGAATAGAAAATATGATCTTAAATAATTTTTGGGAAATAAAAAAAACAATAATTTCATTCACCATAACACAATGATGTATGTTAGGAAAAATCATTTGATAAAACCCTAGTCTCCAAACTCCAACCAATATAATCTAGCCTCTAAAATCTAAACTAATGTATTAATCCATAAATTTATATTTAAGTTATGATAAAATACAAGGAACCTTTATGCGAGACAAAACCAATACTCATATCCAAAGTAATGTTGGCTTAGCATAACAATACCTATAAAATACACTATGCAAAGTACATCCCAAGCACCAATTAAATGGATATAAACAATGCATGCATAAAAAAAAAAATGGGAATAAAAAATGAGCTAATACCATCTAAAAGTGGTTCCCAAATCCCAATAAAATCCATAATAATCTATCATAGGATGTCATAGGTATCCTCCCAACTTGGGAAATCTTATTTTTTATTCAAACCCTCCAAATATGCTTTATGATATACTTAATGGCGTGTCATAGGATAGTTAATTTTCTTGGTCAATATGTGAAACTCCCTCTTTATATCTCTCTTATGTTTCAAATATTTTTGCATACTTGAAGTGGAATTCTAACTTCTAGAGGAAATGACTTTTCATCCAAGAACCCAACTAAGCCATTTTCTTTTAAATTGAATATCTTATAGAACTCTACATGTCACCATAACCCACTTTAGCTAGTTAACTCATTTTGATAATTTTGTGGCCAAAAACAACCTCAATGTACCCTAGAAATTACATTTAAAAATTTGGATGTAAGGTTGAGATATTTTTTGTAACATTTTAGTGCCACCTGAAGCTCTCCCAAGGATTGGTATGCCCAAATTTCATGTTGAAGGATCATAAATCTTTCCATTAGAAGTCATGTAATGTTACTCAACATTCATAAGGATCCTAAATATGAATGTGCCATTGTTTTCATATTTATTATAGAAGGACTATCAACCCATCGATATCTCTAGAATAGAAGGTTTTACACCAAGAAATTTAGGAGGCCAAAATTAAAAAACTCACATCTAGCTAGATTTAGCCTAGACATATATGGGGACCTTCAAGGAAACCTCAGGTAAATAGTTTCTAAGGAACTATAAGTGGTGTTACCCCCAATTTTTACAAGCCTAATTTTAAAACTTTTGCATCAAATTCATTATTAGGCTGATTTGAAATACATATTTTCAAGTGCTTCTAAGTCAACAGATATGTGCATAATCAAAATTGTCATCTGGAAGGCTTATCATGAGTTAGTTGAGTCATGTCTCACCATCATAATTTTTCAAACCCATCTCAAAGAACCACAGTCTGATTGATTGGAATAGGTTGGTGATGTTAAACTTTATGTCCAATGCCAAATCAAAAAAATATTATTTATTCTTCCATTTGTACATTATAAAATCAATCCTTGTCATCCTCCACAAGTTTGTAGCCAATAAGAGAAACATTAACATCTTCCTTTGGATCTTCTTGCATTTGAGTCTACACATTCCTTGGTGGTGATATTAGAAGAGCCAATTGAGGGAAATTCCCTTGATCAAGAGAGGCCCATTCATGTCACTAAGAGGACATAGAAGAGGGATGTGGATGCAAAGATTTTCCACCTTAGTGGTTAGAATAAAGAGGTGGTTATGGGATCTAATCAAAATGTTGTTTGGTTAATGATGGTGGAAAATGAGTGGTGGCTATTTGGCATCTATGTGGATGGTGTTGTGAATATTTAAATTGGTTGTATTGTTAATCCTAGTAGGGGGATAAATTGCATGAGATGGAAAAATTCTAGCCATAATGGAAGGGGCATTTCCCTAATGATCTAGAAGGTTTTTAAGATCCTATACCTCTAGCACCACCTTGCTGGATTAAACTTGAGTATGCATAAGTATATTAGCGATCACCAATGATTTGAAGTCAATAGACAAGTTAGTACTCATAATAGAATGAACTAAAAATAGTAGTTTACATCTATCTAGATACAAAAATAAATAAATAAAATCCCAAAGTGAAGACATGCCATGGCTAGGAAAATCTTGTAGAAAACTTATCCCATCAATAAGGAGGACATTGTGCAAAGTAAAGGATTCAAACTTCAGAGGTTGAAATAAATCATGAATTCATAGCTAGGAATATTATGCACAAGCACAAAACTAGAAAAGGTGAAGAAGGGTTTTTGGTTGATCACAAAACATACATCTTAGATTGGAAAGGTCAAGATGCTAAGAAGAAGGCCCTGGTATAATAAAGACTAGGTGAATTGAACAACTTTGGGCTACACATATCCTTTCTCAATTATTTGAAAATTCTTAGTTGAGATAATGAAGCTTGGTGACTAAAAAAACCACCTAGCATTCAATTTTTACACCATGGGGAAATGAGGCCAAAGCTTACTATACCCTTTCTTAAAACTATAATTAAGGAAATGAATACTTATATAACATTTCTAATCCTTCCATCAAGACTTGATGGAATGCACATATATATTTTATTTATTTATTGGAATAAGATAAAAAAAATTATAGGGAACAACTAAACAACATTAGAAGAACAACAAGGTTGTTATCAAACAACAATAAGGTTGTTACTGAACTGTAAAAATGTAGTCACAAAAATAAAATAGAAGCAAAAAAACATTGCCAAAATTCAATTCACAACCAGCTCGATAAAAAATTACATAGAGCAACAAATAGGACAATAAATTTCAATCCCTGATAGCAAAACCCAATAAATCATCCACTGAAAGAAAAAAATAAAGCTTTACAACCATTTGGAACCACCGTTGTGTTGTAAAATATGATTAGAAATGTACAAAAACAATGTCCCCTCATCTATGAAAAATAGGACCTCTTCATGTTTTTTGAAAGCAATTGTTCTAGATAGTAGCAATTAATAAGAACACTAACCGATTTGAAATTAGAGAACTTTCCTTTGGAAAAAAAATCTACGAGCAAGTGAACATGCTATTTATTGATGCTAATGCCAGAGTTGTTGTTAATGGAATCCTCTCCCTCCAATTCCTTTTGCAAAAATCCATTTGCCAAAACTGCTCTCTTGCTCCATCTTTGTTCATCCTTGTTGCTAATGCTCTTGGCTATCTCTTTTAGAACACATATTATGTGCAAGTACTAAAATGACATGACCATAATTATTGTTTCAAAGGTTTCTTGGTCCATGTGACTTAAATTAAATCTCACTTTGAAAGTCATGTGAAATTAACATTGCAATAAATATTTTGAAGGTACCTAATTCCTCTCCATACAGCCAATGAGCAGCTCCCAATGACTTGAAACAAAATGGTAAAAGATCATCATACTTAGCCGATAGGCTTCTTTGGACTTGCAAGTCCAAAATTGATCGAGAAACTTTCTCATGCCGTCAAATCACCGTTAAACTGTTGCTAAACCATTTTCAGACACTGCTAAAACATTTTCAAGCAACAAATTGTTAGATCCTTACAACTATGCAAAAAATCAAATCAAATCTACAATGTTCTAAAAAATCTAAAGGTCTAAAAAGCAACGCTGCCAACACTGTAGCGAGATTTCTCTCTTTATTTATTTCTACCGTTACCCACCTTAAGATTTATTCTTATTTTTAGTCACTTTCTTCAGTCACTTTCTTCTTTATTCTCACAATGACTGCGATTTACCATGTACAAGTATAGGAATGGAGTTTGATAGGGCTGGGAGAATTTTATGCAAAATCAGAGATTAGAGATGAAATAATTTTTTTAGTGTTTAAATATATCTATAGGTCTAATAAGAATTGGAACCAATGACTTCTGTTTTACAGTAGTAATATCAATTATTTTGATGTTTTATAGTTAATTGTTTGATTTTGTAACGACATCTCTTTTCCAAGTGCCTATATTAATTTATATGATTATATATTAATAATTAATAATTAGTATATATTAATACTTAATATCTAACTAAAAATGTTCACAAATAATTTTGTATTAAGCGTTTTAATATTTTTAATTATATATTAATAATACATTTACATTCTAAATATAATATATAATATATTATATTTAATTTAAAATTTATAAATAACACATTTTATATATAAATAATCATTATAAAAATAATATTAATATAAATTTTCATTACTATTTTAAAATTAATTTAAAAGTCAAAAAAAAAAAAAAATTGATTATCTAATTAGATGGGAACATTCTATTTTCATTTGCAATGTTTTTTGTCAATTTGATGACAACTTTCTTTCTTCATTTTTATTGCTTTAGATTTTCTACAAATATTTTATAATTTGATAATACTTAATTTCTTTAAAGGAAAAAACTAGATTTGTCTAGATTTATTTCGATAAGTAGGAGGTATTTTCCAAAGCGTGTCAAATTGTGATTTGGCAAATGGGGTTGCAAGTGGGCTTAATCTTGGGGGAAACTCCATGGTTAAGCGCACTTGAGCTAGAGTAGTACTCGAATGTGTGAGCTCCCAAGAAGGCTCGATGCTTCACCTCAGTGAGCATCACCTAGATACAATGAGTGTTAAGTGGACCATTCACTATCATGAGAGATGGGTTCCTGTGAACCACTGCTCATGAAACATGGATCAATGAGTTTGACTCGTATTGCAATAAATTTATTTCATTCCATACAAACCCATATACAAACATATACTTTAACATATTAACATACATAGAATTTTCTATGGACATAATTCTTGAACCTCCTTTAAATGTAAATGCTAGTTTAATAAAAAATCACTTACTAAGCAAGGTCGCCCTCAAATTTATCTTTTCGTGGTCCCCATCTCAGAAAAGACATACTCAATTATTAGCCGATAGGCTTCTTATTGTGGACTTTCCAGTCCACAAGAGCCCAGTATACCTGTCTCACACATGCAAAACCATTTACTCATTCCGATAAACCATGTTTAGATCGACGTTTCCCTCTCTGATGCATCCTATGCATGAAACTCCGGTTCCACCCCCAACAATCATAAATTCATTCATTTATGGACCAACTGTTCAATCGATGAAAGGGTCAAAGATGAATGGATCAAGGCACCGTGGCTTTTGCTTATCATCATTCCCTCATTGAATGGAAATGCACTGCAAACGCTCCATCGTGCAATTTAATTTCCCAGTCTCATCTCATTATGAATAAATCTAGCAGAGATCTTCTCTCTCAGGAAGATCAGCTGCCCTCTATTATTGCCTCTACTTTTGAATAGACTATAATGTCCACAATTCTTTAAGATTTGGAGTTGACAAGCTCTTATTTTTGCACATGCAAGAAGGATGTTGGCATAGGTCGAGGAGCTGGGTTTTACACCTGCCAATTGCTTTTTCTTGAAGGTTTCTAAAGCCTTTTCCATTAATCTATTCAGTGTGTATCCTGTGAGCATGGTATTCCATGCGACGACATTTCTTTGAGGGATTTTGTCAAACAGTTCATGTGCCATGTCTATGCATCCGCACTTTGTGTACATGTCTACCAGGGTAGTTGCGACTGCAACATCTGCAAGACAAACTTCCATTTCTTTATGCTTTGATAGATGTCTATACTCGGTTCCAAATCTTCTATCTTGACGTAGGCAGGGTGAATGCTGGCAAACATTGTGGAATTTGGCGTTGTACTCGCCCAATACACCTCTTCCTACGTTTTTAAAATGGCTTCAAGATCAATTCCCCTCCACACCTCTTCAAAATTCAAGATTGTATAGAATATGTAACATAATCTTTATCTACAACGTTTTCTTGTTATTCAGGTATTTTATTTATTTACTTTAAGTAAAATGAATATTTATTGTTTTCTTTTACAAATATCATTTTCATCCTTTTGAAGTTACTGTTGAGGTTATCTCATATGTTCAATAGACAACGGTAAATTCTTTTCAAGTTTAACTACTCTGGTTCCAAATTAGGTTGCAACATTTCTTAAGAAAAGTTGCAGAGCTTCCCTTAGTTTAGTATTCCTTTTTGCCATACAACTATTAGGTGGGTTACGTTTGGGTATTTTGTCCATGAGCAATTCAGTTATAGACCGTATTTTTCTCTTTTGGGTAGCTGATTGAGCTCAGTGCCTGCAATCGGCGTATAAGTTTAAGTATTGAGATTCCTTGACTTTGTTTTATGGAGATCCTTAAAGATTTAAACTGTTGATTACTGTTCAAGGTAAATTGAAATGGTGTTTGTGGGGTTGAAATCTAAAATGTTGTGTTGAGGCCCTTGGGTTTCTTTTGTAGTGACCTTCACAGGATTCAAAGTGTTGATTAATGCATAAGTAAAATGGGGGCTTGTGGAGGTTTAAATTAAAATGTAGCATTGATGCCCCATGTGTTGTTTAGTGGAGAACTTAAAATAGGATTTGATCTTTTGATCACTATTTTTTGATAAATGTTGTTTGTGGAGCATCAAACTGTAAATGTTGTATTGAGGCCCTTACTTTTGTTTTAGTGTTGAATCTCACAAGATTCAAACTTGTGAGATTCAAACTATTAGACCACTATTTTCACTAACAGGTAACTAATTGTTGTGTTTAGATTTTTGGTTTTATTTATTAGAGAACTTTACAACACTTAAATGTTTATTACTGTTTGAGATAAATGGTGTATGTAAAGATTTAAACCATAATTTTGTTCAGACCTCTGGTTTTGTTTAGTGGAGATTTTACAGAACTTGAATGATGATGAATGAGGATTTAAACTAAATTGTTCAGTTGAGATTCCTAGATTTCTTTTCATAGAGAACTTCATGGGTTTTTGACCATTGTATGCTATTTTTAAATTTTTACTCAATGGTGTTCATGGGGATTCAAATTTAATAATGTCCCAACACCATTGGGTGGATGTATTTGAAGTGTTAGCTTTTGTTTATGACAAATGATGCTTGTGGATGATATGAAATGAAAATTTATTTTTAGAACACTATTTTTGTTTGGTAGAACCTTTCATAGGATTTGAACTGTTTGAGGCATAATTGATGCTTATGAGGATTAAAACTGAAATCTTGTATTGAGCCTCCTTGATTTGTTATTGGAGAACATCATAGGATTTGGACTAAAAGTGTTTTTTTTTGTTGAATGATGCATTTTTTGATTTAAATTGATCTGTTAGATGCTCACTGACAACAATGGGTGAAGTGTGGATGGATTTGAACTGTTAACTACTATTTTTGGCAAATGGTGCTTTTAGAGATTTGAACCTAAACTAGTGTTGCCTCCTCTGACAAAAATGGGTAGATTGACCTTAATGAGTAGTTAAGTTACCTTCTATGTTGTTTTTAGTGAATCGTGCTTGTGGGGATTTAAACTAAATGTTTGTTGTTTTTCAACATCAATGGTTGAATATATGAACTGTTGACTAACCTTTTTGGGAAAGGTCAATTTTGGGGATTTAAGCTAAACTATTGTTGCATCTCCCTACAACAATGGCCAGATGGATTATCTCACCCTTGGTGATGGTTGCAATGTGTAGATCTCCTCTTGCCAAATCCTATTAGTAGTCCATTTTTGGACCTGTTTCTCTACAATTTATTATGAAATCTATTTACTTTTCATCGATGGCAATTACAATCAAATTTCAATATTGGCATACATTTATGTAATCTGAGCTAGTCAAATGCTTTGTTCTTTTACCTCTGTATCCTTTCCAATCTAACCAACACCCTATATGTGCCTTCCAGTGGCTTTCTTCAAACTTTACTTGATCAACTCTTTATCTCCCCCAACTCTTTTCACTTGCTTGTATCTCTTAACATTAAAATCTACGCACTCTCTGCTATGATGCTTATTCCATACCGATGTCTTCCCTCTTTTTGGCGCTGTCCTCTCCAGTGTCAATTTTGTTTTATGTTTTTTAAATTAATCCTTTTATTCTTGAATCTGTTATCTAATTGAAGATGAGGCTCGACTCCCCTTATTTGTAACCTCCTCTTCTCTACTTCCTGTCACCCCCACCATACATTCTATGGTTACAAAAAACAAAAATAAATATCTATCTAATATTTTATTATTTTTTAGACAATGAAAATACGCAAAAAATTCTTCAAATAACATACAGCTTTCTATAGTGTGTAATTTTCTTTTGTTTAAGACATAGAATGCGGATTTTTAAATTAGACCAAGATTCCTAGTTCTTATTGAGGAGTTCTTGTGTTTATGCGTCTGCCATTTGTTTTCTTAATGAATCTCAGTCATTTTTTCCTAAATTGTACAACATCAAGGTCAGATGGTATTCCCTAACCTCCTCTTAGGTCAGATGGTATTCCCTAACCTCCTTTTTCTTTTCACTTTTATGACTTGAATATGGATTGATTTCTAAATTCTTATGGCACCAAAGGCTGAAGACTCCAATATTGAATTCATCAATGCTTGATTTACACATAGTATTTTTAAAATGTATGATAAAAAGAGTTGGCAATAGATATCAGTCATAGGAAGTGGAATTTCCATAGGTACACTTACATAGTTTGACTCTGTACATACATCCTAGGAGAACTAAGAAAACATCACCATGACAGAAATACGAAGAAAAAAGATAGGGATCACTTATATAAATGAGTTCTATATGTTCAGTACATGCTAGAAATCCTTGCCTGATTCATCCCTTCTCTTGATTTACTTTTTGAAGGCTATTCAATGATCGAGTATGGCTGTGAGTTTAAGTTGCAAAGAATAATTCAGTTTTGCTATGGCCAAACCCTGCTTTGTTCTTGTACATTTTTTGCATATGTTAACTATTTGATAAGTGTTAATATTTATAGTGATATTATGGCTTTCTTTTTGTCTTCGTTATTAAATTTAATTAAATGTCTTGTTTTCCAAGTTATCAAAGCCATCCCTTCAGGTTTTCCTTCCAACATTCTCCAAGACTAAGTTTTTATCTTCAATTTTCAAGACTAAGTTTCTATCTTCATTGTTTTTATTGACACTAACTTTTCATTATTAGTAAAAACCTAAATCCTTGTTATTTTGTGTTGGTTACTATAACATATTTTACTTGGTCTTTATTCATAATAAACTGATTCAATGTATACAAATATGTTTTTTTCAAACCCTTTATTTTTCAGTCAAAAGATTTGAACCCATTAATCTTTAGGCAGAGCAATTGAAGACAGCTAAGATGTTTTATATTTAACAATTTTAGACAATGATGAAATAAAATTCCCTCTATATGTATTTTACTGTGGATATATATTAGGATTAGTCAATAATTTAACAGTCCAAATTTTGGAAGTAAACGATTTTTTTTGTTAAATAGTTAATTTAAATTTTGAGAATAGTGAAATGAAATTTGAAACTATATATGTATAAGTAATTGTTTACTTTTTTGAATATATATGAGGTGACAGGTGTTTGATATCAATATTTTTTGAATTAGCAACTATTGACTAACATCTGAAGTATACACATCACAAATTGTTCAAAGGGATCTTAGTGTACAAAGAAAAACAATGCCAACAAAATAATGTACCTACTTATATTATACAATGCATACATGTATACAAATATATTTTTTATTTAATCAATTATGTGTTATTACAATTCATTTATGTTTTTGCTCTTATTTCCTATCCGCGTCTCCCTTGAACCTCCTATTGGTGCAAGTGCTAGTTAATTATTGTTAAAACATTACTATATAACAAGAATAAGAGGCAGTACAATCTACTCCCTATAAACTAATTCCATTCCATTCCCCAAAAGAAAGGATTTGCATATCAAGGAGATGCAATTTAAACAAATACGTGGCTTTTACGCTACGTCACTCATAATATCTGACGTGGGATGCGATGACAGGGAAAAAAACACGCGACAATGGGCATAAATACAAATTTATTAACCATTCTAGAAGTATATACGATTCCATCCTTTCAAATCAAAACACGCCAAGGCGCTTTTCAATCACTTTTCTTTCCTGGAATAAGAAACATCAAAATTGTACCTTCATTTGATACAGTTTCCCAAAAATATTGATCGTATTGTGAAAAATGTTAGAATACGGTCATCCGGCCATCAAATTTAAGCCCACCTTCGGAGCCTTAAGCGCGATCCGAGGGTCAGCGGGCACACATCCTGCTCCACAGTTGTTGGAATCCGGGGCCAAATTTACTGAATTCTGATCAGTATAAAGAGGCTACTTTTGTAGACGGCACTGAATCTTTCCTGTCAATGAACTTCTGTTTTTGTGCAGTTAACTGCAGAACTGATGGAAGACTTCCAATTGTTTAATAAGGTAAACATGCTCAAGCCCTTGGTTCTGGGAGCCTCCATGGTCCGCTTTTCTCCTTCACGGACTTCGCTTTCTGCCGAAAAGCCGCTGCATTTTTCATCTCAGTTGGCCCCTCTTCGTAATAGCTCGAAACCGACCGCCTAAGAGCAGATTTATCCACAGTACTGTCATTGCGCTTACATTGCCTGAGACGCATGTCTTCCAGCTTCATTACGCCAGGGCTTTTGATAGCCCCCAAACTGAAAAACTGAAGCCATTTTGAAGACTTCTTATTGCGCGAACCAGATGACAAAGAGGTCCAATTTGCTATCCCTTTTGTTTTATTGCTGGCCGCGGTTGAATTCACACGCCCCAGACCTTTCTGCGAGGCCGAGTACTTGAAGCTTCTGTGGGAAGCTTGAGAGCTGTTGGAGCTAGAGCTGGTCCAGAAGCTTGACTTCGACTCCAGGGACTCTGATCTCCACGCCTGAGTCTCTTTCTTTAACAGGACCTCGATTTGCCCCAAGGAATCCGAGTCGCGGTAAGACAAATGCTTAGTGCATTCAGTAAGAGGAAGGATGCGGCCCTTGTGGAACAGATTGGCGGCAGAAGAGGTACAGTTTGCCATGGAAGTGGAGCTCCCAAAGGCCGAGTCGAAATGGAAATCGTAGGGTTCTGAAGAATCAGCATTCGAAACCCTATGCGTGCTCCCTAATTCTGCCGCCATTCCTGCGCTGTCGTAAAGGAGCATGTCACAGAACGAAAGAGCCTCCTCATCATCAGACTCCTCCATCGAACCTGCACAAAGATCTTGGACACCGCATATTCTTTCTTCATACTGAAATTCCATCTCTCTCTCTTTATACTCAGATTCAAAATTACGAATGAGGTGGCGTAGCTCCACCGCCGAGCGAGCTTAATGTAATCGAGAACAGAATAACTCGATGAATGAATCTCTGGAATGCTAAGAAATGCAGTGATCATATTATATTTATAATTTTTGGAACCACCATCTCATCTTCCAGAAGATTTGCATGTGCTTGAAATAGTAGAGGTCAGAAAGAAAGCAGCTTCCATTTGAGACCCATGAGAAAAGACAAACTACCTAAGTCGACGCCGTATAAGAGGAAAATGAGAGAAAGAAGAAGAAGCGAGGAAGGTTGGTATGTAGTTGCTAAGTTTCTAGAGAAACCAGATGAGACCACGGCTGCTATGGAAGTGGTGACCAGATTTGACTCACACTACACGTAAATGCGTTTTATTAGCACACTAAACTGCTTCTGGAACGACTCCTAATTACGTTCATTTTCAATTATATTGGCGAAAATCGCAAACCTTTAATTTTTTCTTTTTGTTTTTATAAAATTGTATACGGAGTAGGTAGGATATTTATGATATTTAGTAAAAGATGGAGTATAATATAAGTTTTAGTTGATTTTATTTGTATTTAGTTTTAAAGATGTAAATTGATTATTAGTCTATTTGGTCTTTAGTTAAGTATATAATTTGTAAAAATTAATTTTAATTTAAGTCAATAAATGTATTTATCTAAGAAGAATTGATTCTTGTTTAGTAAACTTTCAAAATAGTTTCTTTATGCACTATTTATTTAAAGATGAACTTTTATAAACCTAGAAAAATAACATTTAAGTGGTAGAAATAGTGAAGTTCAAATCCACACACTTTAGTTCAATTTTGTGCACCATGCTCATATTTGTAATTGCACATAGCATTTTTTCAAATGTGGAAATGAATAGAAGTGACCCAAAGTGATAGGTACTCAACTTCCAATCTTGAAACTAATTAATAAACTAAAAAGCATATATACAACCCATGAGATGTAGGCTAGATTGTTAACCCATTGGAATGCATGGATAGTGGTCATAGGTTTAAATCCCCAACTTCGATGGCTACATGAGTAAGGGTAGCTCATGTGGACAAATGTTATGGGGGTTGAGTAATAAGGACCTCACAAATGGGGTCCTAATCAATGTTAATTACTTTATAGCTATTTATAATTAATAAATTATTTATTAAATAAAATATATATATAATTATAAAGTAATAACATCAAGAAATTGAATATATATATATATAAGGAAAATAATCAAATAGTCAATAAAATTAAATAATATAAAGGCCCTAATGTCTCCCAAAACTCCTTTTACATATATGCACTGTAGTGCTTATCTTATTTTGATAAAGCTCATATTCCTTAGTTGTAGGTTGGTACAAAAGAACAAACATTTAGGCAAGGCTACAATAATAACTCCAATATTAGTGCTAGGGCTGACAACTTGGATATAGTTCATAATAAAGGGATCTCCTTTAAAGGGTTTCATAACCCTAGAAAATTTTCCTTCTTGGATCTTATCTAATCACCTTTCATGGGAATCCTTCTTTGATGCCCACCATGATAGTAATTCAAATGGCTTTATAGGACATAAGGGTGGGAGTGGTCCTCGTGTAGGAAATCTTAAGGGTTCTTATTAGTAAAATTAATGTATAGATGGATTTTGTCAAAGCTAGTTAGATTCTTACAACCAAACACAATCCATTCCCTTGGGCATTATAGCTTCTCTTAAATTGATCCCATATTTTTATCCAAAATCAAGTTCAAAGACCCTTTTCACCAAGTGGCCCATTATGTGGTGCCACAACATACATGAACTATCAAAATTTCTAGTTACATTGGCAAAGATACAAAAAGTAGTAGCTTCAAACGTTAAATAGAGTCCCACACTGAGATCCCCTTACCAAAAAAAATCCTCTTGCCATCCTACAATCACTACATCAAATCCCTATGATTTGCTCCATTTTTTGCTCTATTTTTTGCTTCCACCCACTGTTTTAATGTATTTCTTGGCAATATTTTGAAAACGTCGGCGCTATTTATCGAGATAGCGCAATTTTTGGCATTTATTGCACCGATCAGTACAAGTTGGCGCTAATTTAGGTGTTAATTAGCACCTAAAGTAACGCTGTCTTTAGCGCTGATATTAGTTTCGAGTGTAGCACTACTTTTAGCTCTGACTTTAGCTTCGAGTTTAGCACTGGTTTAGACACCCCTATGTCGAAGAGACTTATTTATATGTCTCATCGACAATGTAAAACAGTGAAATGTCAACAAGATATAGGGATATCGAGGAGAGAATCACTTATGTCACATCGACAAGGTATATCTTCAAGTGCTCGACGAAACACAACTCTTGGATATAACGAAGTAATGTCAATGAGACATTGAGATATCGGTAAGACAAATAAAATTGTCTCATTGACACTCTTCAAGTAATGATCAAAATAATGCACCGCTATACAACTGAGAAGGTGAGCAATATATGCGGTAGAGCGGTATATACCGCAACCCCGCAACAAGAAGCCTTGAGCAAGGCGGTAGTGTGGTAAACAACAAAAGGGAAGGGAAAAACAAGTTGCTATACCGTAACGATAATCACAAGTCTCCTCGACATGGAAAAGTTACACCGATATATAAAGAAATGCCACCGAAGGAAAATATCGATGAGATAGTGGCATATCAGCAAGAGATATTAACTTGTCTCAGCAACATCGGCAACCAACATCAGATGAACATAAGATCTAATGTCGATGAGCCATTGAGATATCAGTAAGACAAATAAGATTTTCTCATTGACACTCTTCAAGTAATGATCAAAAGCATACACTGCTATACCACCAGGAAGGTGAGCAACATATGTGGTAGAGCGGTATACACCACAACCCCACATCAAGAAGGCTTGAGCAAGGTGGTAGTGTGGTAAATGTGGCATCATTACAATTTACAACAACAAATGTAGAAAATCACATTAGTTGCCAAAATTAAATGCTATTAAGTTATTAAGGGTTGCCAAAACTAATATGACTAAATACCACACCATCCAAAGATAATTGAGTTTTCCCAATATCGCACTCAATTGTAGTGAACTAGTGTGGAAGGAGCTAAGGATACGAGAAGAAGAAGTCAGGGGCAAGCGTGAAATACTTGGGTAAGTGTATGAAAAATCTCTAAAAGAGCTCTGTTAATATAAAAAATCTTTCAAGGTTTTGTCATTTGAAGCCATAGTAGAGAAAATTGAAACATGCCTCCTAAAAGAAAACAATCAAAAGTAAAAGAAAGTCAGCCTAAAATTAAAGATGAAGAACCTAAAGTAAAGAAGAGACCACTCCATCAGTCCATATTAGATATACTTCCAAGGTCTACTAAAGAGGGTAATAAGAAGTTTCTCATGGACACCACACAAAGTTGTAGGGATGACCTCATTTCCAAATCTGGATGGGACCTATTTTGGTAGTTTTACAGTAAGAGAAATGAGAAGATTCCACTGTCAAATGCTTGGATGTTTTATATAGCAAGGTTGATTGTCCCAACGTGTTTGTTGATGTAGAATTTATCAAACTGCTAGCCAAACACTATCACTCAACTACCAAAACAGTAAGGTTTCCAAATGACACAGTATTGGTAGAAGTAACTAGAAAAGCCATCATTGAGTGTTCAAATGGCTTAAACAAGCAGGATCCAACCAAGATAAACCTGCAGAAAGTGAGGAGCATTATGCTAGGTTAAAAAAGAATTATAGAAGTGATGAGGTACCCCTATATATGAAAAGAGGCATTGGTAATAGAACATTCCCCATCTCTACTACCAATACTGAACCATTTAATGTGACATATTTTCAATATTACTTTGTGAATACATATTTAGCTCTTTTCCAAGTGTTGGGGATAGATGCTCAAGATAAAATGCCAATAGGCCTAATGATGATGGCCGTGAGAATTCAAAACCCTGAAACTAATATTGAATATGACTTTTCTTCATACCTTGAGAAGGCGTTAGATGATGAATTATCCCAAGTTATAGAGGATAGAGCACTGATTACATTCATACACTATTCCCTATTGTGTCATCTGATATTGTACTAGAATAGGGACCAATAGACTAAAAGAATGAACTTGGATACAGTAGAAGAACAAGGGAATCCCACACCTGTCCAAAAATGGTGCTATATTTAGGAAAGTCGGTGCAAGAATTCAAACATTGTTGTATTCTATGAAGACTTTGTACACAAAATCCTTCAAGTTCTTGGGTATGCAATACCAAGATTGTCAACCAAAATTTTGCAACTAGTGAGACCTTTGGGTTTAAGACCGAAGCAGGGTCATACACATAATTTTGGAGATTGGTTCTTCCTCCTGGAAGTTATAATAATAAGAGTTTATGGATGCCCTATTGCTCCACGCATACTGCCAAAATTTGTGCCCCTTAGATTAGCATTTCTTGAATTTATGTGGCAAATGATGTGGATGGAGAAAGATGAAATGCACAAGAAAAAGAAAGGCACTTTCCTGCCAAACCAAACCAAGTGTGAAGATTGGATTGTAGGCTTAGACACACTAGAGGAGTTATAGTATTATTTGAAGAAAAGATATGCATTGAAATATGGAAAAGAAAGAGCCTTTCACCCTGAAAATCATATGAACTTGACATAAGGCACAATCTTCTTACCAAAATGACAGTGCCACACCAAGTGGATTTTGAAGAAGATGTCATAAGGAACTGCATTACTTTTAATGATGTACTTAGTAGAAGGAAAAAATGGGAATATATGAAGAAGGTTGAAGAAAGGACGAAGCATAGGTAAGGATTTCCTAGGATACTTTGTTGAGGAAAAGGACCCCATCAAGAGGATATAATTGATAATTGGTAGATTTGAAGACTTGTAGAGAAAGAAGGAAGCATATCTCGAAGAACATCATAGTGGTGCAATTGCAGAGCATATCCTAGGTGAAACCTCTGAGCTTCTCATGGAGCAGTTACCTCCCAAAAGACATAAGACATGAAGCATTGAACAATTAGTACCTTATGAGGATACTAAAGAGGTGAGCGATAATGAGGAAGTGGCTACAGTATTGCAGTCATTGAAAGGTGATACTGAAGTTGATCAACCCATCCTTGAGACTAGTGCCCATAAACATGAGGAAAGGATGGGTGATGTAGAAAAAAAGAAGTACAAAGGTACATGAAGATGAAAGGGAAATTGCAGCTAGGAGATTCATAGAAGATGATGAATTCATTAAGATTCTCGAGTTTAAGGATTCTGGATGAAGATGAAGATAAAAGAATTTCAAGAGAGGATGGAATCAACTAAAGCAGGAATTGAAGAATCAGAGAAAAATGAAATGGTAGCACAGACTTTCCAGGAATTAAGAGTTGACAACATTGACATTAGCCCCCAGAAGGCTAGAGAAATGGTCTTGAAGAGCAATATGCTCATTTTCCCTGGCTTGGAATTAAAGAAAATGTTTCTGCTTGATCAAGTGTGGGCTCAGGAGGATCTAATGCTAGTTGCAGAATTTGACTCTGATGAAGGTGTGAGTGGAACTGGGTATAACCCAAAGATTGAAACCCTGGACATATGGATCAAAATGAAAAATACACAAAATCCAAAATTATTGGATGTAATTCAAGGTATGAGAGGGGCAGTGATGGTAAGGACAATACAAGATACCACCCCTTTGGAGGAAACCACAATGACCATGCATTTGACCATGTTCACTCGAGCAACTGTTAAGGGATTAGAAGACAGATTGAAGGAGTATGAAAGGAACAAAGGTTCCTAAATGATGAAGTTAATAAACTGTTCATGGAGAATGTCAAATTGCAAGAAAAATTAAGAGTAGGACCCTCACAAAGAAAGGAGATGGTGTTATACAGGCCTCCTATTGCTCCAATGGATATTGTGAAGAACATTTCTGCAGAATAGGTAAAAACTCCAAAGAAGGAAGTGGATGATGTAAAGAAGGCCATCAATCAAACCCAAGATGAAGTGAAAAGATGAATTTGTGAAGTTATGGAAAAGATTCTTGAGCACAGGATAAAATCAATTATGGATAAACTGGAGAATGTGCATGATAGTTATAAAACACTTCAGCAAGAAATGGATCATTTATAAAGACACATATGCTTGTATTAGATCCTTTGTTCAAAAGGTGGCATCCTATTCACCACTCTTTGGCTAAGTTATGCAAAGTTCTACAAAGAAGTCTTGATGCACCCACAACATTAAAGACAACTGAACAAACTATGATGATGATTATTAATGAATTTCATTTATGTACAAGGGTTTGATAAAAAGATTGTAACACAAATGGATTTATTCCATACCTACAAATAGTGGTATATACCTGAAATCGTGAGAGATGGTGATCAGTTGGAGGACTTGGATAAGTGAAAGAAAGAATTCAGTCAAGTTGTTCATAAGTGCGTAACTCATGTACAGGAGGATGATGATACCAGTCTTCCCAGGCTAAATTAGATCATGGATGGGTTGATTGTTCTTGATGCGGGATACCTAAAGTTTGTCAATGATACAAAGGCATTACTAGATAGTCGATGGAAAACTCATCTTGCAAACATGCAAAAGATCTAGAAATATAAGTGGCCATCATATTTTACAGTGTATCAGTGGGAGGAAAAGTATTTGGTTTAAGAAGAATAGGACACTGAAGTGAGAGCATTTGGACGTTCATCATGGAGAGGAAGACTTTGCTAGATCAATGATCACGGGTATTCTACGTTGAATAATGGAGCCATATGTCAAAATGTCTTAAGTCTTGTTATTTCCTTAATTATGCTAATTAAAAGTTGTTAGTAAAAGAAGTAGTTATGAAAGGTCATTTCTTTTTGTAAAAGGGGCCTATAGCTTGTTGCTTCCTATATAAATAGGAAACCAACCTACCTAGTTTTAAATTATCATCATCATATATCATTTCCATTTTGAAGACTTCTATTATTAATATATATCAATTGAAGCAATATCATGGAGAACATCTTATTATTAGAGATTCTCCATGACTATGTTATCATTCTGTATTTTTCTTATGTTTGCCATACTTATTTCTTCTTATATTTGAATGAATATCAGTTATTGAGCCTCAATACTGTGCTTATGTGAATGAATATGCTAATACAATAAAGCATTTATTGTGGATGTTGGTAGAGCTACTATTTTTTTTGAAAATTTGAGCTTATTTTTCCTTGTTACATGTTCAACATAAAAATGGAAACTATTTAAAAATAATAAAGTTAACAAAGTTGCTTATTTAAATAATTGTGAGTTACATGCATTAATATTTTATTAACTTTTGTGTCTTCATGAACATATGTTGACACAAAATGAATGGAAGAAGCATCCAAGTAATCCTAATTTTTTCTACCAACAATTCATACCAAAGATTGAACAATTTAAGGATATTGCACTAGGTATTAATTAAGGATATGATGATGATGATATATTCTTGTACTTGTATATTCTATGAAACATTCCTTATTTTCTATGAAACAGTGTATATATTCTTGTACTTGTAAATATTCTTTTACTGTTATGTATATTAAATAAAACAGAGTTTGAATAAAAAATGCTTCACCCTTTTTTGTAAGTATGTAAATTATTGTTTAAGGAAAAATCTTATAGTGTTTACATTTTCAGTTTACTAGTTTCAAATCTTCATTTTCTATGTATATAAAATTGTATGTGCTCTTTATCTCAAATGACATAAAACAATAATATCATCAGAATCAGGGTTTTCAATTTCAGCACCATCATTGTCCACACTTTTCATATCTTGTTCACTTTTAAGTACAATCATAAAAAAAATATTTTTATTTCTTGTCGCAGTTAATCTTGATTCTTTTAGCGCAACACAATAGGTTGCATGTTAAATTTCAAACATTTTCTTTGCATTCTTTTGTATAGATTATTTTCTTAGTGCATCATTATGTAACAACAATTTCACTTCTGAGATATACAGTAAAAATAAATGAAAGCACATGTTTTCTTTGTCAAGGGAAATGAATGATGAATACTATATGTCTTTTAGATAAGTGTGCAAGAAAAATAAGAAATAACTGATTGAATATGATTTTCTACTATACAATTGTTTTTTTATGTGCTTTTTACTTTTTGCATGTGGATTACCCTAAAAAAGAAACTACTTATCTTTTCTTAAATGAAGCCTTTACATTTCCTATATACGAAAGTAATTTACTACTTGACAACAAGTTTGTGAACTTCATACAAATTAAGATTGGTGTAAAAGGCCATCCCCAAAAATGTTGTTTGGTCTAGAATTATAATGGAAAATAAAAAAGCTTGCTAGGAGAATAAAACATGTTTTCAATTGTCCAAGTACAACATAATATTATTGAAGCATTTCAAATTTTAGGCCATAAGAATCATGCTTTTTTAAACATGGATTGCAAGTAATTCTGAAAATTTAGAAGTCTTGGTCATTAACATTATTGTCTACTACAATGTCATCCAGTGTATCATTGTCAATGTTCATATGTTCTTTCAAGTATTTAATATTATCATCATCCTCATCTTGACCTGCATCATCTTCATCATCATTGAAATTTGACTATAGACCATCTATATTGTTAACAGATGTATTTGGATCATTATTTTCTATACCATCCATATTGTTGTCTTCCATAACATCATCTAACTCTTGATTGTTGTCTTCTTGTGCCTGAACATAACCATCTTCAACATCTTCATGGATGACAATTTCTTCGATGTTCTCTAATCCCTCTCTCTCATTTTTTTGGCCATCATTGTTTTGCTCAGTATCCACTAATGCATTGTCAAATACATGCCTTAATCTTGGATCATAATGTATGAAAAATATCTATTTCGGGTCCAAAATATCTTTATAGGAAAATACCTGCACATGAAAGACATACATATATTAGACATTATATAAATTGTATGAACATATATACATCAATTGAATAATGGAACATTATTTTATAGACTACATTTTTTATACAATAATTGCTATAAAACAAAATTTTGACAACATAGTTTATAAAACATCAGTCTACACTCATTTATTATTCTTTAGTTTTCTGCCCTTAAGAACATCCTTAGGGAGACCTTGTTCTTCCCTCTTCTTTCGTGCAAGAGTGCATTTTAAGAAGGGGTAATCAATAAATAACTCATCCCCAATGGTAAGGTCCATAAAAGCCTCAACCATTATCAATCTATCAACCTCTCTTTCCACATCTCCATCTTTATCATTTATAACCTCAACAAATTAATAATTCAGTCTTACATTAGGATCCCTTCCCTTATTACTATTTATAAATCCTACATTATTTTTGTGTGTGTATGCACATCCATCTATATACATAAGATGACCTCTATTCATTTCTTTTCCACTTTCCAATTGGAGACGATGTGTATACATATTCAAATTTAAACCATATGCTGACATGCTAGGCTTATATTCTGCTAGCCTTCTCCATTCACCATTGTAATATGATGGACCATAATATGGAATTAATCTCCTAGTGGTTTGTTCTGAATTTTTTCTATGTTTGGATCCACATGTACATTTTGGAAATTATAATAAAGAGGCCTAGATTCGCTCCATGAATATTGGAGGGTCGTATCATGTAGTTGTATCCCCAAAATTGAAACACCTCGTACACTCTAGGTAGTTGTTGATCACTAGGCCAAGCACAATATAGTCGACGATCAAATGTCTCTTTGTAAATCAATCTCAAACTCAGGAGCAAGTCATCATCTCCATCACATTCATTCTCATAGGGTATGTAGTCCACCTTCCCCTTGTCTTTAAGAAAATTATGCATCTTCACACCAGTTCTTGTTCTATTACTTGTTTTCATCAATTCCTCATCTTCCGAGTTGGTATATTGGCACATATTTTTGTTAGATGTATCATCTGATAAATGATCATGTAGACATGCAAAATTTTCATACAGGTCAATCCAATGGTTTAATCAAATAATAACATTTCATCTCTCATAAATCATTCAACCCTTATCTTGCATCATCCATTTAATTAAATAAACTAGGACTTTATTTAATTAAGTCTCAAAATTCATATTTCTCCCCTTTTGATTTAAATAAATCCAAATATGCAAGTCAAAAGGGTCAAAACATCCTAATCATCATCCTAGCTAATTAATCATGATTAAATCTAATCTAATGCATGTCACATCCTCTAGATAATCCCACTTGCACAAATAAATCAATTTATTGATTTATTAAAATCCTTATTTTCTTTCAACATGGCATCCATGAGGAATATTCCATCAGGTTTGAATTCAAAAGGTCAAGTTGAAATGTACATCCAATAGGGCATTTAATAGGTCTTACATGTCTCTTACATGTCCCTTGCAAAGGTCAAACTAAGCATTAACTCTCATTTTCAAATTTGAAATTTTCCCCTCTTGGGCACATTTCCCAAATCTTGGACATGCATCAACCACTCACAAGTTGACAAGTGGCCTCTTTTCATTGGCCTATGTTTAGTCCCACATTGGTCCCTTTTCAACACTCTTAGCATATGAGAATCTACAAATAGAGGCATCATTCTTCAAGCAAATCCTCTGGACAATTCTATCATTTCATCTCCACAATCTCTTGCAAAGTCACTCTCCTTGAGAACTGATTTTTCCCATCTTACTCCATCATCATCATTGGCATTATATCATTTAGCTTATCTATCAAGGGTTGGGAAAGGGCTATTTTCAACAATAGCACCAATCCACTATGAAATAAAGTTTTGATTATGTTTTTATATGCTTGCATTCCTTGTTTTATTTAGTTTGCATATTTTATCATAGTCAAGTATTTCATAGGGATGTTGAATTTAAATGCTAACCATATGCAGATTTTGACATCCACAGATCACTTCCCTCTAGGATGGAATTCAGTGATCCAAGAAACTTTAAACCAATAACTTTATCCTGCAAGTATCCATTAAGAAAAAATTAGTTATTTAAATAATATAAAACAACATTTAAATGAAGTATACATGTTATTTATATCAAATTGGAAAATTCCTCACCACAATTCCTATTGGATTTAAATCGATTATAGGAGGCATACTACCGACTGGAAGCTCATCATATATGTAATGTCTTTGTACAATCACTCGTTTGAATTGTTTCTTTCCATGACATACAAAAAATCCACAAACAACAATTTTCTCAAATTATTCATCCAATGTACTATAGTCCTGACCCACCTCTTCTTCAGTGCAATCATTTGTTGTGTCTGCAGTATCCATTGTCATATCCTCTTCCACCCACTGTTGTCTACGTGATTTAACAGTTTTAGGTCCACGTCCACATACATATCTTGTTCTTTTGCTAGTTAAATGTTTAGGCTCTGCATTTGCTCCAATCTTCATCTAAAATTATCAACAACATGCATTAATTTATGTCAAGATTGGATAATACATTATAAATTTCAATAATATTGTGAAAAAAGATGGATGTATCACAAAATTCCATCAGATCATTTTTTTCTAAGTTAAGTCAAAATTTGAGTACCTGATGTCCCACTTCATTTGTTGTGTCCTCATTTGATATGACATGATCTATTGCCATGGCCTCGTCTCGCCCTATAATACATGTATGTGCAGGATCATGGTGGGCCAAAAGGCGATATAGATGGGTATTTTAGGGTATGTGGTCAATTTAATTTTTTACCCAAAATTACTTTAAAGGAGATTCTCACTTTCCACAAATATAAATTATGCTTTACTTTGAATTTAATAAATAATTATTAATCATTTTCTATTTGAATTACAACTAAAGTCCCGATTGATAGGTTGATTGAAAAAAATATAGCTTTTAACTGTCACATTTTTGAATCCAAAATATACACATTCTATGCTTCATATACTATAGGATTTTAAAAAAAAATTTCATGAAGTTTTGACCAAGTTAAGGTGGTTAGATCATGTTTTATATTTTGTTGTAATAAAAAATTCATAATTAATTATTTACTTGGAAACAAATTACAAAAAATATATGCATCACACATGAGTCCTCTACTTATATCTAAAATCTTATAAAAAATATTATCATTTTATTTTGGTTAGGGTGGTCGACAAACACTGCCTTATTTTTTCCCAAATTTAAGTACTATCAAGATTGAAATTTCAAATTTTTCACCAAATAGATTTTGTTTTTCAAAAATAAACCTAGTAGTTTAGAAACTACATTCAATTTGCTACAAATTCTATTCTTACATATTTTTGAAATAATATAGATAACTTAATCAATTTTTTACGTCAAGTTTCCTAACTCTAATTTTTCGAAATTTTTTGCCACTTAAGGGCCTCTTTTTTCCATGATGATCCTGCACATACCCATACACAACATAGTAAATAATGCTTAGTACACCAATTATATCATTTCAAAAAATATGCTATCCAACACAAAACCTCACTTAGTCATATATTTGACATATTGATATCATGTTTTGGCTATCCTAATTTTTAAACTTTTCCCTTGATCATAGAATCGCATTTAATCACCATTCCCATGCATTTTCAACCAATAAGTTTGACCTCAAAGGCCTCATGGACAAAAAAATGACTTTATCTCCTCTATGCTGTAGCATTTTTAAATTCATAAATGCCTTCCTCCTTTGGTTGAGGTTGCTTTCTCTTCTTACCGCTATTGTATCTGTAGATTTCATTGTCTCATCTATTTCCACCCACTTTCCTCTTAGCGATTTAGTATTTCTACGCCATCCATGTCCTCTCTCCATGGCCTCCTCTATGAATAAAAATGTCGCCACATAATTTTTCACCGCACTATCATCGAGAAGGAAAAAGTAACTTGCGGGACCGCAGTAAAAACTACTCTACCACAATGAGCTGATGAAGGAGCCGCGGGACAGCGGTGGTCACCACACTACCGCACACCAATGGTAGAAGAATTGCAAGACTGCGAGAGTCACTGCAACACCGCCAGAAACATAAGGAAGACTCGTGTGCTACCACAAAAGCTTTCACCACACTACCGCTAAGAAGGATGAAGCACCTTGTGGGACCGTGGTAAAAAGCGCTCTACCGCACCGAGCTGATGAAGGAGGCACATGATAGTGATGGTCACAAAAACAAGGCAGGAGTTGGAATTATTTCCAACACTCTGGGTAATGTGATACATAACAATGAAAATAGTCACTATACCACAATTATAGGTGCTAAATTAGGCACACTTGACATCGCCTTATACGTCCCAAACAGATTACATTAACAACCAAAAGTCGACACTAAAGTTGGCATTAACTAACGCCAACTAAAGTGCGACTAGTGAATCAAAATAAAAAATTAAAAAATTTCCCATGTGAAGGAATAAATTAGCGACAAAAAAGGGGAAAATGCCACGTGAAGGAAGAGAGCAGGGTGCTACTAGCAACTGATGAATGAATGAGAGATTTTAATGATGTCCACAAGACCAAGCGGCCTAAGGGACTGAGAACCAAAAAGCTAAGGAATCTCTAAACTATTTTCCATGTTGGAGGGTATGTGTAGGATCAACATGGAAAAAATAGGCTCTTAGTTGGTGAAAAATTTAGAAAAATCAGAGTTAGGCAACTTGATGTAAAAATTTGAATAAGTTATCTATATTATTTCAAAAATATGTAAGAATAGAATCTGTAGCAAATTGAATATAGTTTCTAAACTACTAGGTTTATTTAAAAAAATTAAAATCTATTTGGTGAAAATTTGAAATTTCAATGCAGAAGACTTAAATTTGAGGGAAAAAATAAGTAGGTGTCTCATTCGACCACCTTAACCGCAATAAAATGATAAAAAAAAATTATAATATTTTAGATATAATTAGATGAATCATGTCCCGATGTGATGCATATTTTTTTATTATTTTTTTCCAAGTAAATAATTTATTTTTTATTTTTTATTACAACTTTTAAAAAATATAAAAAACTCGTATGTCTAATCACCTTAACTTGGTCAAAACTTCATGAAATTCAATTTTTTTTTAATCCTATAGTATGCAAAGCATGGAATGTGACGCATGTTTCAGATTAAAAAATGTGATGCCATTTGAAAGCTATAGATGTTTTTCAATCAGCTTATCAATCAGGACTTTTGTCGTAATTCAAATAGAAAATGAATAATAATTATTTATTAAATTCAAAGTAAAATATAATTTATATTGGTGGAAAGCTGAGAATCTCCTTTAAAAACCCTTTTTGTTTCATCAATTTTGGGTAAAAGAAAGTCGTCAGCCACATACCCTGCACATACCCATCATATCGCCACGTTTTGGCCAATCATGATCCTTCACATACCTTGGACCTTCTTTTATGAATTTTGACCAAAAAACTAGTTGTCTTGTTGACCTTCTCCTCCTCAAATAAATCATGCAGATTGTCAGCCTTTAAGTTATTTTTTTATGAGAAATTCGATTTAGTTTGCGACACCATAGGTAAGGTTACAATTTTTTTTTTCTTGAATTTGTGATTGTTTACTACTCTTTATATTGCATTTGAATTTGTGATTGTTTACTGGTTCGTGGCCTAACTAGTCCATGCAACCTCTAAATTATCCCATCATTATA
Organism: Sequoia sempervirens; assembly: GCA_007258455.2. Classification (NCBI taxonomy): domain Eukaryota; kingdom Viridiplantae; phylum Streptophyta; class Pinopsida; order Cupressales; family Cupressaceae; genus Sequoia; species Sequoia sempervirens. The sequence goes on from VDFB02391658.1 coordinate 86,724, forward strand.
AATTGTAAAACCTTTGAGAAACCAACAAAAATTTTTACCCTACCCATTTGAACTTTGGCTCAAAATATTATAGCATGAAGCAAGGATGCCTTTGTATTCATTCCCTAACCTGGATATCAAGGAAATAGTGAACTGCTTGGAAAATCTAGGAATTGGGTTAGTAACTGGTGAGCAACTACTGAAAATAAATGCATAAACAACTTGGTTTTCCCTAGTCGTGCCATAGTCACCGATTCCATGAAAAATTCATGCAAGATTGTATTATGAAAGAGTTTTGATGATAAGGTTATCGACACTAAGAAAACCAAGTGAACATATTTTCCCTAGGTTATCAACACTAACCAAACCTAGTGAACATGTTTTCCCACAAAATAAAACTTTCATACCACAAACTAGATGAAAAATTTCATACCTAATAGTGTGTACTTCATTTTCCTCCACAGACTGGACAAAAATAAGTTGCCCTAGGTTTCCTCAAAATGTCAAGCAATGGAGGGAAGCAAACATTGACAGCAAACTCTGGCCACAATGAGGTAATTCATTGTCAATTTATAGATTTGTAAATGTTTCCATTGTTTCTTTGAATTTTACTTTTTAGTTTTTTATTTCTAAATTTAAAAGAAGAAATATAATTTAAATATATATATATATAGGGACATGAGATTGACAAAGATAAAGAGGAATTGGCTTCTATATTGGGGGTAGAGGCAGTGAACAAATTGGTTAATGTGAACAAGACAACACTTGCTAGATACATAGAAAAATAATCTATTAACGCCCCTCAAACATTGCAAACAAATCAATTGTTTCAAAGGGAATCAATTGATTCTCCAACCATTCCTGGATCAAGAAAAAGATCCAGGAGGAAATCAATGACAACAAACTCTAAGAATGTGGAATAGGGAGCAGAGACTTCCACTCTTGGGACACAGACTTCTTCCACCATGACATGTTTTCAATCTTGCATTGGTAGCTACAATATGAAGATAGAATATGAGGTGGTTTCAGGGGAAGTCCAAATGACATATGCTTGGAAAACATTTGTGAATAGGTTGAAGGAATCATGCCTTCAATGGTTCAAAGACCATCTACATTTTCCATTCTCAAAGATACCCATGCACCTGAAAAAAATAGTTATCCATGACATGGAGACTGATTTTGGCATAGGATGGTTTGTAAAGAAGATAAAGCTACGATTGTCTCAAAACTGCAAGAGATTTCGTTGCAACCAAACAAAGAAGATAAAAAAAATCCATCTTGAGCTAAGGCAAAAAAAAAGGCCAATTGATGTAAGTGTGAAAGTATGGAGAGAGCTTGTAAAAGCATATGAGAAGTACGATGCACGAAGGAAGTCTGGTCTCAAGGAGAGTACACAGGTATTTGAATTTTCTCATAAGATTATATCAAATTTATTAAACGATATTTAAATTTTATTTGTGCATAGTTAAATTGAATTAGTATATGTTTCAAGACAAGGCCTCCAAGGCTAAGCTTGAGAAACTTTGTGCCATGCATCATAGTGGCCAAAAAGGTTTACAGGCCTTGATCTGTACATTTGTAAGTATATTTAATATGTTAAATGATATTGTTTTTATTTCGTTGGAAAAAGTAAATGATTGCATATTATTAAATAGTTTAACTAGTCCATGTGCCATGTTTTGACAGGAGGAGAAATATGGCCGCCATCCAAAGCAATTTGAAAAGAATATGTTAGAAAACAAAAAGTGGAACGATTTTGTAATTTGGATGGAGAACGAGGTATCAATAGTTGAGTTTCAATAACTTAGTTGGATATTGTTGTGTTAATATGTCAATTTGCATCTCTTGTGTTGAGTTGTTTATTGATGCATAGGATGAGTAAATAGAGCTCAAATATTATGATTACAAGGTGACCGTTTATGTGCATGAATAAATAGTAGAAGGATGTAGATGAACTCAATTCATCTAACTTTATGCCTCTTGGCAGACATTCCTCTTGAATCTCTAATATCAGGTGCCTGAGACTTCCTTGTAGCTTTTTCCTTTCGTTGGCTCCTTTCCTCTTCACTGTGAGACTCGTCTCCTTTTTCCTTATATGCATTTCTAGCTTCGGATTCTAATTCATCCCATGTCTTACCTTCCTCTTTAGAATATTCTTCTTCTTCTTCGTCCTCCTCTGACTCCATAAGAGATTCATCTTCTGAACCTTCCTCATCTAATTCTGATTCCTCTTCTACATCAGAGGGTTCATATCCTTGATCTAACTCTTTTGAATTATCAGAATCAGAATCACTAGCTTCCATATTCAAAAATTCCCAACCAACAGCTTCAATAAATTTATCTGGATCATCATTAATACTCTTCAAAATTGGCCACCAATTCAAGTTCATTCTTCTTTCATAATACTTTATATCCATGGAGTTCAACCATCCCTTGATGCCATCAAGTGAAGATTGAGGAATGACATCAATGTAGAGTACATCCTGCTTGAAGTCTTTGAAAATAATAGCCATATAAAATTCATTTTTCCTAAGTCATATTCTCAAGGTTAACAAACTCAATCTCACTAATAGTGATTACCAAGAAAGGTAATTCCACCAACTCTACCAAATAGTTTACCATAGGAACAATAAAAGTAGAGGATTTGAAAGGAACTCCATGAAAACCAAGCTCTCTAGATGGTATATCAAACTCTAGTTCAAAATATTTTAGATGAGGCTTCTCCCATATAAGCTCTCTTACTCGCTTGACAAATCCTTGAAACTCTGTATTGATTTTATTTTTCCTGTCCCTCTCTTGTTGTTCTTCCTCAATTTCATCAGGATCATACATTGACCTTCTTGCCCCTCCTAAAGTTTGGACCACATCCATTACATCCACATAAAACTGGACATCCTTGGTCTTCTTGGTTCCCACACAATGATATGGTTATGCAAATGAAAATGAAGCAAAGTAATCATCTCCTTCTCTGGAAGAATGCATGCTTAATGTTTTGATACATGATATCAACTCTCTCTTCTACTCTCATGGTTGAATACTGAAATCCAGTATGGTGGGCCTCTAGAGTTCCAATCATCTTTCTTCCTCTTCCACCAAATGTTGGCCTAATCCACATGTCTTCCAGCTTAATTGGCTTTGTTTCTGAAAGCTAAAGTTTCTCCTTAGTCACCAATGTAGCTCTCTCTTCCTTTTCAGACTCTTTCATTGCTATAGATCGTCTTTCTGATTTAATCATATGTACCACATGGTTGATGTGCTTTGAATCCTTGCATCTAAAGGAAGTTTCCTTAACATAAATACTATTAGGGAATTTCAATGTTGTCATTGTAGTTGTCATTAAAGTCGGTACCTGCAACATTACAAATTATCCTTATATAAGAATTCCCTCCATCTTGTTAATTGGCTTGTAACACTCTTGATGGTGGCTACATGAAATCTGATTTTGATTCCTTTTCTACATCAGAGGGTTCGTATCCTTGATCCGACTCTTTTGAATTATCAGTATCAGAATCACTAGCTTCCATATTCAAAAATTACCAACCAACATCTTCAATAAATTTATTTGGATCATCAGTAATACTCTTCAAAATTGGCTGCTAGTTCAAGTTCATTATGCTTTCATAATACTTTATATCCATAGAGTTCAACCATTCCTTGATGCCATCAAGCGAAGATTGAGGAATGGCGTACATGCATAGTACATCTAGCTTGAAGTCTTTGAAAACAATAGCCATATCAAATGCCTTTTTCCCAAGTCCTACTCTCTCAAGGTTAACAATCTCAATCTCACTAATAGTGATTACTAAGAAAGGTAATTCCACCAACTCTACCAAATAGTTTACCGTAGGAACAATAAAATTAGAGGCTTTGAAAGGAACTCCATGAAAACCAAGCTCTCTAAATGGTATATCAAACTCTAGTTCAAAATATTTTAGATAAGGCTGCTCCCATAGCTCTCTTACTTGTTTTGAAAAATCCTTGAAACTCTATATTGATTTTATTTTTCCTATTCCTCTCTTACTGTTCTTCCACAATTTCATCAAGATGATACATTGACCTTCTTGCCCCTCCTAAAGTTTGGACCACATCCACATCCATTACCTCCACATAAAACTGGACATCCTTGGTCTTGGGTATGTGCAGATCATCATGGGAAAAACAGGCCCTTAAGTGGCAAAAAAATCAGAAAAATTAAAGTTAAGCAACTTGATATAAAAATTTGAATAGTCATCTATATTATTTCAAAAATATGTAAGAATAGAATTTGTAGAAAATTGAATGTAGTTTCTAAACTACTAGGTTTGTTTAAAAAAATAAAAATTTGAAATTTCAATGTAGTAGTACTTAAATTTCAGTGGAAAAAATAAGAAGTAGGTGTCTGTCTGACTACCATAACCACAATAAAATGATAATTTTTTATAATATTTTAGATATAAGTAGAGGACCCATGTCCCGATGTGATGCATTTTTTGTAATTTTTTTCCAAGTAAATAATTAATTATGAATTTTTTATTACAACTTTTAAAAATATAAAAACTCAGATGTCCAACTACCTTAACTTCGTCAAAACTTCATTAAATTCAATTTTTAGTTTTTTAATCCTATTGTATGAAAAGAATAGAATGTGGTGCATGTTTTGGATTAAAAAAATGTGATACCGTTTGAAAGCTATAGATGTTTTTCAATCAGCCTATCAATCGACTTTAGTCGTAATTCAAATAGAAAATGAATAATAATTATTTATTAAATTCAAAGTAAAGCATAATTTATATTGGTGGAAAGCTGAGAATCTCCTTTAAAAACCCTTTTCATTTTATCAATTTTGGGTAAAAAAAAATTCGTCAGCCATATACCCATCATATTGCCCCTTTTTGGCCCATCATGATCCTGCACATACCCTCTTCTTGGTTCCCATGCCATGATATGGTTATGCAAATGAAAATGAAGAAAAGTAATTATCTCCTTGTCCGCTGGCTAGAAGAATGCATGCTTAATGTTTTGATACATGATATCAACTCTCTCTTCTGCTCTCATGGTTGAATACCGAAATCCAATATGGTGGGCCTCCAGAGTTCTAGTCATCTTTCTTCCTCTTCCACCAAATGTTGGCCTGATCACATCTTCCAGCCTAATTGGATTTTTTTTTGAAAGTTGAAGTTTCTCTTGAGTCACCAATGTAGCTCTCTTTTCCTTTTCAGACTCTTTCATTGCTATAGATTGTCTCTGGGATTTAATCATCTGTACCACATGGTTGATGTGCTTTGAATCCTTGCATCTAAAGGAAATTTCCTTAACATAAATACTGCTAGGGAATTTCAATGTTGCCATTGTAGTTGGCATTAAAGCCAGTACCTGCAACATTAAAAATTATCCTTATATAAGAATTCCCTCCATCTTGTTGGCTTGTAACACTCTTGATGGTGGCTACATGAAATCTGATTATGATTCCTCTTCTACATCAGATTGTTCATATCCTTGATCTGAATCTTCTGAATTATCAGAATCAGAATCACTAGCTTCCATATTTAAAAATTCTGAACCACCATCTTCAAAAAACTTATTTGGATCATCAGTAATACTCTTCAAAATTGTCTGCCAGTTCAAGTTCATTCTGCCTTCATAATACTTTATATCCATGGAGTTCAACCATTCCTTGATGCCATCAAGTGAAGATTGAGGAATGCCATCAATGCAGAGTACATCAGATTGCTTGAAGTCTTTGAAAATAATAGCCATATCAAATGCCTTTTTCCCAAGTCATACTCTCTCAAGGTTAACAATCTCAATCTCAAGTATTAGCTAGGGAATTTGAAATTTTATTATGGTATGTACACTTTGATATGATATAATATGATTATGGTTTCGTCTCATATGTTGTAATAAATTAGATATATAACAGAAAAGTAAATTATTGCATGAAATAAATAATAACTTTTCATTCTAAATGTTTTTTTTTGCAAAACACGAGTCTTCCAAAAGATCAAGATGATCCTCAACATGATATAGATCCACAAAATATTGGTTCTACTAGTACAGATCACATGGAAGAGGATGATGATGACACAGATGTGGAAGACATCGAGGCTGATGACAATGATGATGACGACGACGACGACGATGATGGTGATGATGATGATGAGATAGTTGCTGATAGTAACCAGTGATATTCATGATCATATAGACTGCATCATGGATCATTGTTGATATATCGTTATGATGACTCTTTTCATGGTTACTATCATATGTATCATGTTCACGACCTACAATACTATATTATTGAGTTGTATCATATTGACATGTATCATTTTCAATTTTTCACTATATCATTTGGACATGTATCATTTTGACTTGTATCAGTTTGAGTTACATAATTTATCAATTTTATTTATATCATTTGTATATGAATCATTTTCACTTATGTCGACTGTTGGACATGTATCATTTTGACATGTTTTTGATGTACTGGCATATTTGACTTTCACTTGTTTTAGTTATATATGATGATGATCTTACCAGTATTGACTTGTCAATTTATATATATTAAAAGCGGTTGATGATTTTTGGATGGATATTTATTATGTATGATGATTTTAATTTACTGCTCAGGATGGATGTTGTCAAATTCAATTAAATTATAGATATTTGACTCACTTGTTTTAATTATCTAGATGATGATCATGTTACAATAATAGTTCAGGTGGTGATGAAAGGTAAAATTAATGCTTGGCACCTTTAGAACATAATTGAAAGTTTTGCGGTGAGCCACATTATTAAAAGAGGTGGTAATGTGGAAGCATATGTCTTATCTAAATGGGCTTTAAATTTTGGTGAAATGGGGGAATTTAGGTTGGAGGATTTTAGAGGTGTTAAGTTAGTGAACTTAGGTGAAAACATAGGAGAGGAAAATGCCTTAAATGAACAAGGTGGCGAAGTGAGTGAAGTAGGTTTGACATGACAAATGAAGGCAGGGGTGGCAGGCGGTGGTGAAGTAGTACTTCATTAATAGAAAGTGTGGGAAATCCAAGATGGTGTTAAATGCAAGCCCTCAATTAAGATGTGTTAATTGCATTTGGAAAGGGTCGAGAAAAAATCTGCAACAAAATTTGGTGGTGGCAGTGTTGGTTGTTAGGAGAAATGGAAGCCAATTTCACCTTGTGGTCATGAAGATCTTTGGGCCCATTTTATGGAGAGGCATCCAAAAAATGACTGGAGGGCCTTTTCCTTGTTGACGACGAGCGGCTAGTGCAGTGTGCAAAAATGATTTGTTGCAGGTAGTTTGGCTCTCTGAAACATAGATACCGAACCAACATGGATGTTTACTCCTTAATTGTGTTGTGGGGCTTGGATTTAGGTGAACCAGTGGAAATAGTGAGGATGGTGATGCAAAAAATTGTGCATGAAAATTTTCTAGTAGGCATGGAGTCCATTCTCGAATGGGTAGTTCCGGGTGTAGGTTTAGATTATTCTGAATGATTGGTAGATGATGAAATTGAGGAGATCAATGGGAGACTAAGGCTCAAACCCTTTTTTCATTGGCCTGAAGGAAAATAAAAAGCTCATTGCCATGAGGAAGTGCGTTTGGGATGGAAAGCGCTCAAACTCTTCATCGAACTCATGGAGGTTGATGAATTTCTGGCACAAGCAAAGGAGGAGATGCAGGGATTGGAAGTGAAAGGAAGCACCAAAATAAGAAGTCAAGGAAGTGGCAAAAGAAGAATCCTCTGAAGGAGATAGCCAAGCATTTGTTGGGTTCGGGTGGATCTCGTTAAGACTGGTCGTGTTTTTCTATGTTTGATTTTTAATTCTCCCTTCGCTTTTGTTGTATTAAAGCGTGTAACTTTAAACACCATTAATGGTGGTTATTTTTTGTAAGGATTTTACTGGTAAATAGTTACAGGGGTTATGGGGTTTATTTAATGTTTTACTCTGCACGTTAAGGTGCCTCTGGGTTTTGTCATTCGTTGTGGAATTTTGGTGGGTAATGACACTAAACAATAGATGTACTTTTTTATCTTTACAAGCAATACAAAAATTTCGTGTTACCGACTAAAAAAAAATAATTGTCTTGTTATTTAATCATATGAGTTAAATAATTAAATTACTTAGTCTATAATCATATGAGTTATTTAAGAGGCACGATATATTTAACTAATTAAATTGAAATAAAACATATTAAATTAATAAAAGGAAGCAAAACAAGAAGCATTTTTAGAAGCAAAATAAGAAGCATTTTTAGAAGCAAAAAAGGAAGCAACAATGGAAGCCAAACTAGAAGCAATCTTGGAAGCAAAATTGGAAGAAAAATCGAAAGCAAACGTGGAAGTAAAATTGGAAGTAAAATTGGAAGAAAACTTGGAAGCAAAACTGGAAGCAAAATTGGAAGCAAAATGGGAAGCAAAACCGGAAGCAAAATCGAAAGCAAAACTGGAAGCAGAATCGGAAGAAAAACCAGAAGCAAAATTGGAAGCAAAAAATAGAAGCAAAACTAGAAGAAAAACTAGAAGCAAACCTGGAAGCAAACCTGGAACTGGAGGAAAAAATGGAGGCAAAACTGGAAGCAAAACTAGAAGCAAAATCAGAAGCAAAACTAGAAGCAAACCTGGAAGAAGAAAAAATAGAAGCAAAACTAGAAGCAAAAATGGGAGTAGACATAGAAGCAAAACTGGAAGCCTAATTGGGTGCTAATTTAGGCGCTATTTCTGCTGCTATTTCTTGACGCTATTTTAGTCGCTAATAGAGGCGCTATTTTTGGTGCTATTTCCCAGCGCTATTTTAGGCACTAATAGGGGCACTCTAATTTTTTGGCGCTACCTTTGGTGCTAACTCTGGTGTTACATTCGACACAAAAGTTGGCATCAAAGTTGGCTCTAAGATGACCATGCCTGTTTGCACCGAGTTTAGCGCTGGCCAAATCGCCCAATTCGTGAACTGGAATATATTGAAATCCAACGCTATTTTAGGTGTTATTTTCCTGTTCTGTTGTAGTGAATGATTCATATCAAAAGTCACATACACTCTATAAAGATTCATCTTACACAACATTTTTTTTGTAAAACATACAATATACAAAATATTAGTGAGAGTTTTCACTCTCTCATCACTAAAACACATTTTTACCTTCCCTATGCTAACAATCTAATACAAATTGTTGTCACCAAGGAACATTTAGATGTCATCATACACTCTATAAGATGAGAACCACTCTTTATGAGGATTCTTGTGGTATGAGGCACCTAAAATAACAAGCCAAGAGTCATAACTAGCCAAGTTAGTAGAAATAAACAATGCAACACTAGCATCATCATCAAAGAATTTCTCTATGGAGGAATCACTAAAGCTCTTATTTTTACATTCCTTCTTAAAATGGCCCCGCTAAATATATAGTTCCAACACTTCACTCTACTCTTCCTCTGAGTTTTGGACCATCCTATTTCAATATTTGTATCTATATTTAGATTTCTTCCTTTATATCTTTGAGTTGCATTTATTTCATAGGGCTTCTTTGAACATGTAGTGGATATTTTTAATCTTTATCCATGGAATTCATCCTCATTTTTGCTAAAAAGTTTTATAACAAGAGAATTCATCTTGATCTTTACATTACTACTACTAATAATAACATTTAAAATTTCCCATTATTTGAGCAAAGAATAAATTGGTAAAATATATTTATACTACTCATAAATTTAAATATAGATATTGAACGCAAATGACTCAAAATAAAATTAAAAGCATTAAGATGCTTAACAAAAGAGTCTCCCTTTTTCATTTTCAAAGAATATAATCTTCTTTTTAACTACAATTTATTTATTAGATTATTTATTAATTGGTTCCCATTACCCAACTTTATTCAATGTTCATTAGACATATCTACAAGTTCTCCTTCCTTTCCACCTTCTCTCTATTGATATCTCTCCTCCAAGAGATATTTCATTTTTAACTTCCACAACTTGTACCTAGATCTATTGAGTTTCCCAATACTTGGATATGAAGTGTTAGCCATGGATCTAACCACACAAAATATGCAAAAGCATAACATAAAGTGCTCTGCTATAGCCAAAATACCCATAATACCTCCAAAAGAGGTGTACCTATCTAATGAAAATTGAAGCTTTGATGGAAAATATTGATAAAAAGGATGAACTACTATAATGTAAGTTCTAAAAAATAGTGAATAAATATAATATATCAATTAAATATGTATATTATTATTTTAATTAAAAGGTGCAAAGAACCTATAATTTTATTGATATGGTAAAATTGTTGTAACACATAGTAGATGAGGTGAAAATCTACAAACATCCAACAAGAATCAATAGCTATATACAATATAGGCCCAATGCAAGAGAAGGACAAAAAAGAAAAAAATAAAGTAGGGAGGATGACATTTAGAAGTTGTTGATGGAGCTAGATTGACCACTAGGAGCATGCAAGATAGGAGATGAAGGAGCCCAATTTAGCGAAAAGGATGGATGGGGAGGCTATGGAGGAGCATAGTGCCCGAGAGGCTAGAGAGCATCAAAGAAGCCTTTGGTGTCTAATATGAGACATTCATCCATGTCATTCTAGTGTGCATCAAAGTCTCCTTTTAGGGAAGCCTATAGTCATGTAGAACACTTGCATGATGCATCTAGAACACATAGGCCACAACCAAGATGTCACAAAACCATAGATGGGAGACTAGACCAACAAAAGGAGCGGAGCCCAACATGAAATATTTTTCTAAGGTGGCCTTAAAATTACCCACTAGAAGGAGGTAATCCTAAATATATTCACAAGCAACCTCCTTAAAAATATAAAAATTTTGCATGATACCCATTATGTTTGAGAGAAACATCAAGGCCACCTCAAAGTATAACATTTTCTATTTTGTATATTGGAGAAGGCCTTCACTCATGATCAAATGTGGAGATTCCTCCATGCTAGAGAAATTAAAGGAGAACACATGGGAGAGAAGAGTATCCAATCATACAACCCCATAACAAGGGGCTCTCACTTCTATGGTAAAAGGTTGAATCTCTTATTCATTTTGCACTATAGCCATACACCCAACAACAATATCAATGGCTAAGAAAACGCACATAAAGAGTTTTAGATGGGTAAAATATAAGCATTATTTTCTTCCAAGAGATTCACGTGAGATTGTATTACCATAAAACCATCTTGAATTTGTGACCCTTAAGAAATATGGATAATAACCAATGATGGTGTTTTTGAGAGCCTATAATTTCATATTTCCTATTAATCTAACTCTATACATGGTAGGTCTATTCTTGCATGTCTCCTTTGGTTCTATTTACTATGTGTTTTCCCTTTTTGAGTATGTATCTCCTTCCAACTCTTTTTTTCTCTTCTTTCTATTGGAATTTGGACTTATCCATCCTATCATGCCTTCCATCCTTAACTCACTCCACCATTGTATTTGTCAGAATTTTGGACTTGTCTTTACTAGCATGCCCATTGTTCAACCCCTAATGCCATGACCTATAGTGTGAATATTGTGGTATCTTTGACCCTCAATCCTTGGTAACTATCCTACTTTTATTTCTACTCTTTTCCCAACTTTATAGCACATGTTGTGATGTCATTAATTGTTTGTTCTTGGCACCATAACTTTCAAAACTGAAATTTGTCATGCCCAAAATATTTGTTCAAATTTGATGTTGTAAGTTTATTTTGTGGCTGACTTGTTATTTTTATGGATATAAAAGTGTGAATGTGTCCTTTCTATAATCATCATCAACACTTTACACAATTAATTTCTCCAAAAATCATTTTGGGCACCTAGTTCAAGTGAGATCATAGGAAAAAAAACCTATTGATTTTGGACAGTAGTATCATACAAGGTTTGCATTTGAGCTTCATTGGACACATTGGATTCCAATTGCATTATATTGGTCCAATTTGGCATTATTATTGGTGTGAATATGAGACATTGCATTTGTCATTTTATATTAAAGAATTATTTAAATATAACATAGTCATTGTTTTAATAAGAAAGAGATTAGGAAATTACACCTGTTATTTATTATTTTGTATAATTACTATTCTATATGAATATTTAATTTTATTGGATCCATGTGAGGTGATACCCTCAAGTGGCACCGAAAGACTTATCTAGAAAATGACAAGGAGTGTGATGAAATAAAATAAGAATTCTTAGCAAATTTTGACACTTTGAAACTACCTATTGAGGGGGTAAGAAAACTATGAGAACTTGCACAAAGCGAAGATGAAACCATAATAGAGTTTGATAAGATATTTAAGGAACTAACTAGAAGATTGGAGGAACCACTCACCAGAAAACATAAATTTGAGTGGTTCATATTTGGAGTAACACCAAAAATCAGAATGGCCCTAGATGGAAGAACTTTTAATACATATCTAGAAATAGTTACTTTGGCTTGCTACATTGAAAATCAATCCTAGTAGAAACTAGAGAAGAAAAACTAAAATAAGGAAATGTACAAATTAAGATTAGAAGTAGAACAACAAAGTGTATACACACTTAAAATTGTCCTAAATGGTACATTACATAGTTGAATATGATCACTAACATCATTTTGTCCTAAATTTCATCTTTTTTTTTGCCTGTTTGATTAAATAAGCCTAGTTATTTAATTAAATGCATCATTTTCATCTATTAATCTAATTAATTTAATTAGGTTAATTCACCCCTTTCATCTTCACCTCTCAACCTATTTAATTAAATAAATCAAATTATTTAATTTAACACCTTATGTTCTCTCATTTCATTGAATAATCTTAATTATTTAATTAAATTTCATTTTGAAACCCTTTTCATTAAATGAGCTAATTATTTAACAGATATCCTATTATTCCTCATCTTGCACAATTAAAACTTAATTTTAATTACTAATTGCTAATTTTCCTCACCCATCCACTTGCATAGGAAATATTTTGAATGAATATTCTCCTATTTGGCTCCAAAATGGGAATGCTTATTTTGAAACAAACTTTGTAATAAACTTTCAAAGTTGTTACAAGGGCAGGTGCAAAAAGATGGGGGGCCAAATTGTGGCCAAACTTTCAAAAATAATTTGATAGGCTATAACGTGAGTGCGTTATGGCTTGGTGTGATTGAGCCAAAGGCTCGGTCACATCAAGCCTATAATGCACTCATGTTATAATGTGAGTGTGGTATAGCTTATTAAAACAAAAAAAAATAAAAATGAAAACATTTCATTTTTACTATGTTTTTTATTGTCTGCAGCCAAGAAACCCTGCATTTGCACGCTCACATTTTGGAAGGAGGTAAACTTGCAAATTCTTCATCGATTTGTTGCAATTTCATTGCTAGGATGTTGCCACATCGATGGGGAGGTCAAACAAGTAAGCATTGTTTTTTTTTTGTTAATTTGTTGTTAAATAGGTAATTTTAGGTTATTTTGATATTCATTTGTTTAATTTGTAGGACATGTTAATGAACCTGAAAACCCTCCTCAAAATCCTAAAAAAACACAACAACAAGCACACAAACAAAATCTTCAACTACCACAACAACAAAATCCTCCACCAATTCCTCAACATCCTCCTAGCACTCAACAAAATTTAATGAGGATAATTAAAAAAAATAAAAAAATAGATTGAGGAGTTAATCACGAGGTTGAACGATCCTGTAAGTTCAACTGTGGAAATGAGAACACATGTGAGTTCCCTTCAAGACATGTTAAAATTTATGTAGATGCAATCAAAAAACAATTAAGTGGTTGGGCAGATAAGAGGCGGGTGTGAAGGAATTTTTATGTAGATAAATTATCATATAAAGAAGTAAAAGACCCAAGGAGAGAGTTGGTTATGGTGAATATTTCTAGAAGAATGGATGAGATGTTAGAGATGATGCAAGAAATATGAGTTTGATTGGACATAGTAGAAGAAGATAGAAGAAGAGGTTTTAACCCTATACATGTTCAAATGAAAGTGATGATGAGTTAGATCATGCTACGAATCACAATGAAGAAACCCTATAAGAAGAAGAAGATTCAAATCAAGTGAAGATGTTGAAAGATATTTCCAAGTTTGGTAAGTGGTCTAGAATTGAAATTTAAAAATATGTGGTAAATTGAAACCTTGAGGAATTGATTGATTGGATCAATGATATGGAAGAATACTTTAAATATGAAGAAATTGAAGATCCAAAAAGAGTGATTTTTTCAAAAACTAAGTTGAAAGGTCATGCTACTATATGGTGGAAATAAGTTCAATTGGATAGTAATAGAAGAAGAAAGGAGAAAATCATAAAATGGGATAGGATGGTGACATAGTTGAAGAATCAATTTATATTTGTAGATTATGAGCTCTTGAATTGATGAAAAGATTGCATTACCTGAGGCAAAAGGAGAGATCTATTAAGGAATACATTGAAGAATTTTACAAGGTGATCATTAGAGTTGGACATAGTGAAGCAAGCAAGGAGAAAGTGGTGAGGTACATCAATGCATTGAGAACAAACATCCAAGAAGAATTGAGCCTGGTGAAGATGACATCAGTTAAGGAAGCATACTAGTTTGCACTAAAGGTACGTGAAAAGTTGAACAAGAAGTTTGGATAAAGAAAAAGGATTGAAAGAGGAAGATTTCAGAGGAGAAGATCATAATATGGAGAAAGGAGACCTTATGCAAAGCAAAACAAGGATGGAAAACCCTACCACAACAAAGAGAAGGGTTGTAATTCATATCGCAAAGAAAGAGAAGACAAAATATTCTATCGTAGTGATAGAGGAGGTCATAATTCCTACCACAATGAAGGATATCAGAGAAATGAAGGAATATCTAAGAAGATACTATTAAGAGGAACCGATTTCAAGTGTGGAGGTGAAGGACAAAGCATTTCAATGTCATCAAGGAAGTACCAATAAGAAACTTCAGCATACCGAAAAAGCAACTTATGTGAATGAAGAACCTGTTGGATCCCCTAATTCAATTGGAAAACCTGAGAAAGGTGAATAATTGGTCATGAGGAGAAATTTGATGTATAAAGAAGTGATTGAGGAACCATCACAAAGGAAGAGTTTGTTCAAGACAAGATGTAAGTTTGAAGGAAAGGTATGTAAATTTATCATTGATAGTTGTAGCACTGATAATCTAGTTTTGGAAGAAATGGTAATCAAGTTGAATTTTAAGAGACTAAAACATCCAAACCCCAATAGGAAAACATGGATTGAAGATGTCAAGCATAAGATATTGGTGAATGAGTAGTGTTTGGTGAAATTTCATATAGGATCATATAAGGATGAAGTTTTGTGTGATATTATGCCCATGGATGCATGTCATTTATTGTTAGGACTTGACCATGAAAATATATATGATAGGAAAGAAATTCATGATGGAAGAAGGAATACCTATACTATGAATTCAAATGGCAAGAGAATTAAATTGATACCTTTGGAGGATGAGGAGAAAAAGGAAGTATGTGACACTGCCAGACTATGTTTGGTAGATGGAAGGAAGTTCCTGGATGGATTGAGACATGAGAATTTATGTGTTTTTCATTGATTCCAAAGAAGGGTGGGAATCTGGAGACAAAGGATGAAGGTCCACTATAGATGGAAGTAGTAGAATTATTGACAGAGTATGAGCATATTATATAAAAAAATGTACCAGATGGAATCCCACCAATCCAGAGCATCAAACATCATACAAATCTAATACTAGGAGCAAGTTTACATAAAAAGGCAACACATAGGATGACACCTGCATAAAACATGGAGTTGAATAAACAAATACAATCTAATTGTTGAAGAAAGGATTGATCAGGGAAAGCTTAAGTCCATGTACGATACTTGTTGTATTGGCACCAAAAAAAGATGAAAAATGGAGGATGTGTATTGATTCTAGAGCAATTAATAGGATAATTGTCAAGTATAGATTTCCATTGCCAAGGATGGATATAATTATAGATTGTTTGAGTGGAGAAAAGTATTTCACAAAGACCGACCTAAAGAGTGGATACCATCAAATCAGTATCAGAGAAGGAGATGAATGGAATATTGTGTTTAAGACTAATGAAGGATTGTATGAATGGTTAGTGATGCCTTTTGGATTGACCAATGCACCTAGCACTTTCATGAGATTGATGAATGGGGTGTTGAAGAAATTATTGGGTAAGCTTGTCATTGTTTATTTGGATGATATTCTCATTTTCAATAAGACTAAAGAAGAACATGTGTGGCACATTAGACAAGTATTGCAAAGATTGAGAGCTCGGAGAATTTGTTGATTAATTTCAAGAATTGTAGCTTTATGAAGACATAGTTGGTGTACTTGGATTTTTTTATTTATGTTGAAGGATTGAAGATGGATCCTGATAAGGTTAGATCAATTGTTGAGTGGCCTACATTGGTGAACATTGGAGAGGTAAGATAGTTCCATGGATTGGCTAGTTTCTACTAGAAGTTCATTAGAAGCTTTAGTAGCATTTACACACCTATGACAGAAACAATGAGAGGAGATAGGAAGGAATTTAAGTGGACATTCGAAGCACAAAGAAGTTCTAAATTTTTAAAGCAAAAAGTGACAAAGAAGTCAGTGTTAGTATTGCCTGATTTTGAAAAAGTATTTCAAGTTGATTGTGATGCTAATGGAAATGCAATAGGAGCAGTGTTGAGTCAAGAAGGAAGACCTATAGATTATTTCAATGCGAAGTTGAATAATGCTAGAAAAAGATATCTAGTTTATGATCAAGAGTTCTATGCCATAATTGAATCCTTGAAGAAGTGGACACGATATTTGTTGCCTAAAGAGTTTGTGTTGTACACTAATCATCAAGCTTTGCAGTATGAACAGTTAGGGTAAGTTGAATCAGAGACATATGATATGGGTTGAGTTGTTGCATAGTTATACATCATTTATGTTGAATCATAGGAGTGGCAAGTCAAACAAAGTTGCAGATGCATTGAGTAGGAGGAAGAATTTGTTGACAAAGATGAGGATAGAAGTATTGGGCTTTGAAGAGTTGAAGTGTATGTATGAGGATGATCCAAATTTTGCTAATGCCAAAAGAGCCTGTAAGGAACTAGTAGTGATATATAGAAGTCAATGGTTGGATTATTTCATTCAGGAATACATGTTGTTCAAGGGAAACCAGTTGCGTATTCCAAGGAGTTAAATGGGAGATAATTTGATTAAGGAGAAGCATGGTGGATGATTAGTAGGACATTTCAAAGTGGATAAGACAATAATTGTGCTGCGAGAACACTATTTTTGGCCGCAAATATATAATGATGTTAGAAAATATGTTCAAAGTTGCAAAATTTGTCAATTAGCAAAAGAAAGTAGTTAGAACACTGGGTTGTACAAATATTTGATAGTATCAGAGAGACCTTGGGAAGATATAATCATGGATTTCATATTGGGATTACCAAGAACATAGAGAGGATATGATTCAATAATGGTAGTAGTGGAAAGATTTTCTAAGATTGACACATTTCATTCCTTGCAAGAAGACTAAGGATGCTATGCATGTTGTTGACTTATTTTTCAAGGAGATTGTGAGAGTGCATGGATTACCTAAGAGTGTAGGGTCATAGAAAATTTTGCTTGCTAGGACTTTTATTGGACAAATAATATAACTAAGGATGAACATGGGATATTTAATATTAAGTTTTTGTTTGTTAGGGTCATGGTATGTTAATAAATATGAAGTATTGGTAATGTGTGAAAAGTATTGTAATAAGGACTTAATTAATTATAAAATAGTTTTGTTGTTAGATCTATATAAGGGAAGTTATTCACAAAATTGTTTTTTGGAGATTGTTATTTGGAACAGTATGGTTTCTATTTTTGTTTTTTGGGGTATTATTATTATTTTCAAGAAATAGGAGAAGTTGGTTATGCGGGAGTAAGAAGAAAAGAGCTGGGAGGAGTGGAAGAAAAAATGTCATTGGAGGAAGGAGATTCAAATTCAAGAAATTATAGAGGTAAGGTAATTCGTTCATGTTGATATCTTCTCAGTCAATTATAATGAAGCTTTTAGATTAATACTAGAATTAAAAGATGTACGATGAATCTAATAGTTTAAGCTCTGTGTGAGCCCGTCTCGGTGTAAGTCACATCTTGCTCTGTGTGAGCTAAATAATGCCTTGCTCTGTGTAAGCCTGCGAATGTGTTTCAACTATATGTGAGCTAGTGGGATCGGGGGTGGCTGGGCGGTGAGCAGAAGGAAAGATTTGAAATTTTTAATAGCATATAAAAAAAAAGGATGAAAGAAATTTGCATACTATTGATCTTTGATTTTGTGCTATTGACAATCTGTATTGCCTACAGAAAAGGAACACACACACAGCCGGAAAAAGGTAAAGAAAACAGGCTGAAGAAGCATATTAAGGTTGAAGAACTTTTTTTTGTAGAACATATGATTTTCTAAATAGTGAACTATTCATTTGTGCGTTTCATATGATAAAGCCGTTTTCTCTTAAAAATTCTCTGCTCTTGGATCCTTCTTTTTCAGACACCGAGAAAGCACTCATTTTGTCTTCGAGTATGGAAGTCATATGCGACTGGAAGGATTCTTTTGTGGGGTCCAATCACGTTAAAAACTCACGAGCCAAAATGGTTTCCCAGAAGGGATTCCATACAAAAGTTTATCAGTAAGACCAACATTCTAGAATGTAAAGGTCTAATCCTGTGGATCTTTTGAAGTCGTGGAGGTGATGGTCCACCATTCCCCAAGACGTAGTGTTTAGATAAATTACTTAATCAGAGAATATGACAGACGTCTCTTGTAGTAAATAAATTTAAAAATCGTTTTGGACTGTAGTTTTTGACAGTCACCATAAATTATATGGCGAATCTTTCAAATCTCCGGCCCGATTAATCCAAGCGTGTCCGCACAATTTGTTTTTAAAAGTACTCAAATGTAAGGCGGACAGAAGAAGGCCGGGGGCATGATATGCACAAAATGGAATTGTTGGAAAGGCTTCAGAAACTTTCAAGCAAATGTAACTGACAGGTGTAAAGACAAATTCCGCAAACCTTTTCTAGCATCCACCTGCGTGTGCCAAAATGGGAGCTTTGGCGCTCAATCAAAGCGTAAAAGAATGGGGATTTTGTCAGATATTCATAATTTTAACTGCCTTGGTAGACTTGTATCTAAATGTTGACGCATGAACAAGGAATGTGAACTGTTTGACAGAATGCCCTCAAGATATCATCTCACGGAATGCCATTATTGCAGGACATGCACAGAATGGATTTGTTGATAAAGCATTAGAAATCTTCAAGCAAACGTAATTAGCAGGTGTAAAGCCAAAATCCACAACCATTTCCAGCATCCTCGCTGCCTGCTCCAAAATTGGAAATTTTGGAACATGGTATAAAATCCATCAAATCACAAGGATAGAAGAACTTTATTAGATAGTAGAGTTGCAACTTGTTTAGTGGACATGTATTCAATACGTGGAAGCATAGACAAGGCGTGTGAACTGTTTTTTTAAAATGTCTACCAACGCTTTACAATGGATGATTGGGAAGGAACACATCAAAAAGCATCTCTGTGAAAAAAAGAGTTAAAACTTAATGTTGAAGTTTAGACTACTTCTGAATAAGTCATAGTATTGAAATTATTTTGACGTAATTCACAAATAAATATTTAATGTGTCAAAAGATTAGAAATCTAATATGGATCTACAAAATATGTTCTTATTAAATAGGATATGTCAACTAAGTAGTCTTATTAAGAAATACTAAGGCATCGAGAAGACTCCAAGTCAAACTAATTCTAATTAATTAACCAGTCCTAATCTAATAACTAATGACTCATAATCAAAGTAGTTGAGACTAGCATACAATAATAACTCACGAAATTCTCACAAAGATAACCACTCCATAATAGATGAGTGATATTATAAATATTATAAATAACACAAAAAAAAACTGTCATTGAGATATTTTGGGGTTTTGTCCGTAGATTCAAACACTTTAAGCTTCATCAAATCTACACTTTTGTTAGGAAATCAATTTTTTTTTAGAAGTATTGTCTCTATTATGCACATTGTTTGTAACTTCATGATTTTTGAAACTCTTTTTGTGGGTGTTTAAATTCAAAGCTATACCACCATGATTAGGGAAAAATCAACACCCATCAAACCTCACCAAGAAGCTTTCAAAAAGAAGGAATTGACTTGGGTGTTTGGAGTTTGAGTGCTATACTTCTATACATATTTTCAAAAGACATATATGTAAACTATTACTTAGGTAAACTTCCCAAGTAGAAGAGTTTAGTTTGCTTCTTACATTACCATGCGAAAGATATTTTTATATTATAAATTATGATATTTATTAGACACTTTGAGTTAAATATGTGCAAGAGGACTTGGTGTGTAGGTGAATACTATCTCTTAGCATGACAATATGTATAGATATGAATAAGATATGATCAAATATATTGGAATGGGTTTGAATAAACTTTTGAGTGAGATGATGGATGGGGGGAAATGAATCCAACTACACACAAGATTGTGTCATTTATCACTATGTAATCACATTAAGCCATTCCATCAAATGGATCCAAAACTAAAGGGGAATTGGTATAGGTCATAGCCACCACTATAGATAGTAGTAATTTTTATTTACTTAAGATATCATATTGGAAATTATATCATGTTAATCAAATAAGGTATTTGCAAACAATGAATAACCTTTCTCAAGCTTAATTTAGGTTAATCAAATCAAATGCATATACATCAACATATGTCAACTTAGATTAAAGTAATTGATCAAAAAAATGAGATGAAATTGACTAAGCTCTCAATTGCTACATAAAGTAACTTGGTTGTTGTGCAACCTCTTAGTTGTTGCATAAGAAGACTTAGTTGTTGTGCAAGAGGAAGTTTGGAAGTTTAGTTATTGTGCAATCACTTATTTTAAATAAAGAGAGGTCTCAATTGCCACACGAGGTCAAACAAATTTACTTTTTTGTTAGCGTTTTGATAGGTGCAAAGGAGACTTTGCTAGGGATTTGATTTAAGCTTGAGGGTTTCTATCCAAAGAGGTTTGATCTAAATCTCATAGATGAAACCCCTCTAAGCTTAATATGCAATTTTAAACAAAAGGAATACGATGTCCCACAAATAGGATACACTATTATAGGATCAACCTTAAGATATTAATGAAGCTACCAATCTATCTCTATAAATATACATTTACTAAACAAACATAAAATTTATTTCCATTATATATACATTTTTATATTTATAAGGTTAAAATGTCTCTTATCTATCTACCTATCTATATCTTTAAACACATATATAACTATTTGTGACCTTGAATTCCCTAACTATTTTCTTACCATTAAAATTTTTAATTATAAATCTATTAAAACACATATGCTTCGAGAATCAAACATTCCATTATTTTGATAATAAATTAGTAATTAGAGAGAAGCCGTTGTGTGGAACAAACGTCTCTGCGATAGGAAAGTTTTGAATTCTAGAACCCATCATACCTACTGCCTTTCTCTCCTTTTCCATTTTCCAATTTCGATCCTCGCAAAATACAACTGTCACGCTGTTACGCGCTGAGCTTTAATATACATATTTATATAATTAATTTATATTCAAATCTTCTGGATAACGCGCTTATTTATATAATTATTTATATAAACACCTTGTTGCGGTGTTTTTTCAGTCGCTTTGGTCTTTAAAAATGATTAGGTAGATAAATCTTATCCCCCGATGTTGAAGTTTTCGAAGGCCAATCAATTTCATGGTATGAATTTAGCTTAACAGTATGAATACAAGTACTCTACTCGCTACGTAAAGGTATATAATTACTTCATTCCTATAAATCCTCGATATTTGCCTTCCCTAAAACCCATAAAATCCCGTCCCGAAGGGTTTCGGAGCTGCTTTGAATGATCCAGCAATTATTAATTCACTCTCTTTGTCTTCAAATGCATTGATTTCTGTTGCATTAAAAACAAACTGTTTGTAGAATAAAAACCTGAGTGAATTGAGATTCGCATAGAAGGAGATGGAATTTGAAATCGCTTCTGAGAATGACAAAGCATTGGCGGCCCCAGATGAGTACGCGGATTCGAACACGGGATGGGACGACGAGGAGGAGACTCTCTCTTTCTGCTATTTCGTTAGGGAACAAGCGGCTCAAAATTTAAGCACTGGGGACAGCAAGCTATGGGATTCGAGCCCGAGATCTTCAGATCTAAAAGAGGATTTCGACTTCCAATTCGACTTGGACCAGACTAGCTCGACGACATATAACATTTACTCCGCGGAGGATCCATTTCAGCAAGGCCGCGTCCTTCCTTTGAGTGTCCAGACATGTTGGAGTGAATCCAACGCACACTTTTCACAGAGCAAATCAAATTCCCGCCACGAAAGTCGCCGTCTGTTAAATGAAAAGCTCAAGGCATGGAGAACGGATTTGTCGGACATGCAGTCCTGTTCGTTGACCAAAAACCAAGCTTCACAAAGAAAGGGTTTTCACTCTGCCTCTGCCATAAGAATCCAGCGCCGAAATTTCGTCACTCTAAGCAGCAATTCTACATCTATGGAAAATCGGGCCTCAAAGCCGCTCCCTCGGGTCAGCGAAACGTGTATGAAATGGCAGCAGTTTTTAACCCTGGGGTTAATGAAAACAGATCCTGTGACGCTCGAAGACATGTGGAAGCTCAACAATAACGGCTTGGACAATTCTGTTCTGAAGCAGTCGGTTTCATGCGATTATCCAGAAATAGTGATGGTTGAGAAAAAGAAGGCCACCGCTGTGAAATTTCAACAGAAATCAAAGGCGGTGAAGGGAAATTTGTGGGTGAAGGGCACGCTCACATCCAGGGCGATGTTGGCAACTTTAAAGTCATTGAACAGATGCAGATTTTCCACGGACTCTGTGAAGAATTGCTTGGTTGAAGATAGAAAAAGTAGTAGTAGAGTGGCACCTGTTAAAGCGGATCAAAATACACAGAGCGGACGAGGTCGTCGGTACGAGGCTTCTTTCTGAAGGGGGCATTTGAGTCGAGACATTAAAACGAATATATAATTATTATAATGAAACTCATCTCTTTATATAGTTAAGAAATGTAAGGTCTACTACAGCGTTAATGGTAATGCTTTGGTTCTATTTATGCTTGTTCGCCTTGTCATCGACGCTTTTGTTGTGTCTTTAAATGTTTTGAGGATTCTCCATAGATAATTCTAAGGGTATAAACACTTCTAAAGGATTAATTTAGGTTAGAGTTTAATTCATTTAAATCAATTGGAGTTACGAAAGGATAAATTAAAATATTTTTTAAAATTAAATGTAAAGGAATGTGATATTTAGGTTTGAGAATAATGATGTATAAGATATATTTATTAATATTCAAAAAATGATATTTTTAGTATGTTCATAATTAAAATAGATTCAAGATTTCATACATGAGTCAATCTTGAATGGACTAGGGTTGAACTTGAGCTTGATGTGTGGATCTAATCTAGTAGACAACATATTTTTATACAAATTGATTCATTGTGATGTAAAATATCTAAATTTCCTTTAAGACAATTGTTGACAAAAAAATGCTACATTGAAGTCCAAGGTTTTTTATTTGTTTTATGAAGTAAACTTCAATGTGATACAATAAAAAAGGATAACTTGGATACATAATAAGTACAAACCAAATTGCTAACTGAGACCCTAATCCCTCTACTAGCAAAGAAAATAAATTATGAAGGATAACAATTTAATCTTAGGGTTAGATGATAATTAAAAAGTGTAGATCCCTAAAATGATCAAAATTATAATTCCTCCTAAACCAACCTAGGCCTATTAGAGAATAGAGGCCTTGAAATATCAAAGAAGAGAGGCTAGGGAGGGGGCTTTAGATAGGGGAATGAAGGTTTCAAGTGATGTAATCGAGGCCAAGAGACCTATCTCTATTTATGACTAATTGGAGAACAAAGGTGAATTCTAGACAACAGAATCCCCCTTTCTCATTAACATTATGTAGCAGGAGGATCCTACCCAGTTTGTTCTAGACTCATTACCAAGGAATGGTTTGAATGAAATTGAGGGAGTTTCTAATGAAGTGAGTGATGGATCTTGTCCCATGTAGAACTAGGGGAAGCTTATCAAGGTGGATCTTCAAAGGAAGATTAACAGCCTTCAAGAAGAATCAAAATTTCATGAGAGGATTCTTGAGTGGTTCATCAATGATAGATGAGCTCAAAATGGTAAATCCAAGTCTTTATAGTAGCAACATAGGGTGGATTATTTGACAATCCTATGGAAGATAATAGTAAAATTTTATGAAAGGAATTTAGTTGTTTAAAGGAGAAATTTTGAGGCTTAAATGAAAGATTTAGGAAGATGAAAAATGAAATAGCTTCCGTAAGAGGCTTAAAGGAACTTACTTGTATACCACATAAAGAAACCCTAGTTCACTGCTAAAGTTGCAAGATAATCAGAGATCACTACAAATTTCCATATGATGTAGAATAACTCCTCTTAATGATCAAATGAAAATATTTATTGAGAAAATATTTCGAGAGAGATTGAGTCACAAATAGTCACTTCTTCCATTAATAATCATTCTTGTGAACTAGGAGGATTCCACTAACTATTCCTCAAGTTTGAAAATGAACCATTGATCCTTGGAAATGTGAGCAAAAATGATGATAGTCAATTTCCTTGACCAAGTTCAAGAAAGTCCTCGATTGGAAGTTAACATGCTTTGAAAATTCAAACCAATAGGAGAACTCCATGTCACCTTATTCCTTTACATGTTATCCACATGGGCCCACAAAGAAGAGAATGCTTGGAAAGGTTAGATATGTTAGCCATTGTGGCAATAACAAGGCCACACATCATATTTCTATGCGTCTGCAACTTGAGCTAAGGTCCACCTTATTGGACCCATAGATGGGTGAAATCAAACGAAATAACACCACGTGTCACACTTGCACAAGTCCATAGCTCCCATTTCGTTCCATGAGCAAGAATCCACAAAAGTGAGGAAACCAATAGAAATCCATCTGTTGATAATTGGGCCTAGCAAAAAGGTAATACAAGAAGATCACTTAAGTTAATCAATTATGCACATGTAGAAATTCTTGTAAGTGGTCACTAGGAGAAGAAGGGTTTGGTAACTTAATGAATATAAATATTGGTACGGGTAGCGAAGTTGGCTTGGCCTATGGGTTTGCTCCCCATTGGTTTTGGGTTAAAATATGCTCCTAGGTTTACTCGGTTGGGACTGGCTTGCCAGCTATTGGGTCCCCACGCAGGGGACTAGTCTCACCCCACTTGCCCCAAGTACCCAAGATATAGGCTACTAGGCTATTGGGTTGGGTTGTGGGGATACCCCTAAAGTTAAAAAGAAAAACCTAATGAATATAAGTGGGCTTGAACACAATTTAAGAGATTGGGAACTTGGTTGACCAATCAACATGAAAATATAACTAAAGCAATAGAGTTGATGAAGGAAAGGGATTTTTAGTACTAGGGTGTGGAAATTTAAAGCCTAGTAGACATAAAAACAACCCTAAATTTAAAATATTGTACCAATATCCAAACTTCAACCAATCTAATCTAGCCTTTAAACTCTAAACTAATGTATTAATCAATACGCATATTGGGTACAATAAAATACAAGGATCATTTGTGTGAGACAACACCAATACTTATATCCAAAGTAATGATAACTTAGCATAATGCAATACCTATTTAAAATAAACTATGTGAAGTCCATCCCCAACACCCATTAAATGGATAAATAATGCATGAAAACACCAAATGGGAATAAAAAATATATGAGCGAATACTATCTAAAAGTGGTTCTCAAGTCCCAAGAAAATTCATAATAATCTATCATAGCATTTCATAGTTATCCTCCCAACTTGGGCACTCTTATTTTTTTATTTAGACCCTTCAAATATTATTTATGGTCGACTTAATGAAATGTCATAGGTTGGTCAATTGTATTGGTCAATGTGTAAATGGACCTCTTTATATATCTCTTATGTGTTAAATACTTTTACAATCTTGAAGTGGGATTTTGACTTCTAGAGGCTATACATTTTATTCCAAAAACCCAATTAAGTGGGTGAAGCCACAATAGTGGTTTACAATTTGATGGAGGAAGGAAAACTCACAAAAATGATCCCATGGAAAAAAAAAATGGTTTTAGGGGTTCGAACGAACCTACAGGTTCAACCGAGCCCCTTATGGGTTCGCTCAAACCAGGGTTCGAGTGAACCCACCTAAATGCTTGCTCCCAATTTCTCACCCAAAAATCCAAGGGAAATTCAAATTAAAAGGTGGTTTGCTCGATCCCCTAAGGGTTCATTTGAACCCCCCTTATCCCTTATTCTCCCCCTTAGACACAAAAAAAATCTAAATTTTTGCACTTCGAAGCTCGGGTTGAAGATGAAAATAGTGGAGACTTCACAAATCCAACTAGAATCAGGTAGTCCTCAGAATGAGCTATCCAAAAAATATAATTTTAATATGTTTTGGTTTTGTTATGTATTTGTTTTTTTAGTTTTATTAAACATAGGTTTTTCACCGAAAATCAAGCTCTCTATTCTGCACATGTGGAAAAATAATAGATTATCAATTTTTTTATTTTTAAAAATATGAGTGCACTAGATATTGAAGTCCTTGATCCAACAAAAAAAATTAAAAATCGATACATACAAAAAAAGTTACACGTTATATGGTCATGCTATGCCTGAATTGTAATTGGTTTGACTTTGAAACTTGATTAAAGAAAAAGTATTCAATAAAAAGCTATCTAACTAAATGGAAGCACTAGATATCATAGTTACAAATCTAAATTCGAAAGAATTATAATTTTATCCTTCATGGAAAAAAAGTTATGCATTATACGGTGAGCGTCACTTTTTAAAAATGTTGTTTTCTGAAAAAAACTAGTTTTCGAGGGAGATGGAAAAAGAAGTGCAAACTGATTCCAAAAATTTTGAAAAAAATATATTTAAAATCTATAGACAAAATGTCACTAAACTCTAGTTTGCATCATCTTCAAATTCCTCATGGTTTAGCCACTATAGGTGCTCGAAAGTGAAGATTTAGTTAAAAAAATTATTTCAATGTCCAGTTTGGCCAAAAATTGTAAACCACTATTGTGGGATCACCCAATCTTTTTTCTTTTAAATTTAAGATCTTACAGAACTCTACATCACCATAACCCACTTTAAATAGTTAGCTCATTTTGATAATTATTTTTCCATAAACAACCTCCATATCCTAGAAATTAAATTTAAAAAATTTGCATAAAGGTTGAGATGCTTAGACTCCTAACATTTTAGTGCCACTTGAAGCTCCTAAATATTGGCATGCTAAAATTTCACAGTGCAGGAGAAATCTTGCTATTATAAGTCAAGTAATTTCACCTCAACATTCATAAGGTTCCTTAATATGAATGTGTCACCTTTTTCATATTTACTATAGGACTATCAACCCATTGGTATCTCTAAAATAGGTGGTTTTTGACCATTAACTTTAGGTGACCAAAATTATAAAAATAACATTAGAGCTAGATTTATCCTAGACATGCATGAGAGCATGTACAAGGGAAGCTCCTAAATATATTCCAAAGAGGAACTATAACTAACAATACCAATTTTTATGAGGTGTCAAATTTAACATAGGGACTATGAATTACAACTATTAAAACTTAATTATTCTTAAGGTTAAAATAGAGATTTAAGTAGAGGTAAAGATGAGCAACCCACAATATGTGGCAAATACTAAATTGTGTAAGAAAAAAATCTAGAAGATGTAATAATGTATCTAAAAAAATTGGGGACTATCTTCTCAATCCTCCTAACTGAGGAAGGATATGTAAGACCATGTGAATAATACCATTACTATTTATAGGTTATCAAGGGAGGAATGTTGGACAAGAAGACTAAGGGAGTCTATTTTAACTATGATAAAAAAAATGGGTAAAAGGAGACAAAGGCAAATAACAATGGATGTATCTAATTGATTTAGTATGGGTGCCCAGTGATACAAAAGGGTTTTTAGATGGAGAGGTTCATATGAGTTTTATAGTACAAGGATAGTTAATAGAGGAAGATCACCTCTATATTAATGCACTAGAAAGTTTCTCTTCCCCTTAAATACTAATACCCACTAGCTACATCAAGCATCACAAGGTTGTGGTTCTAATTAATGGTGGAAAAAATATTTTATTAGTGAGAAACTCACATAATAACTCTACTTTTGTGTTTATTCATGCAATAATTTCCAAATTATTCTTGTCAATTATTTTAGTACTGTCTTATGGGAGAAATTTATGTACTATCAAATTTACCATGGGAGATTGTTAATTGACCTTTAACATGTATGATCTCTCTCTAGGTGGTGCATATGTGGTGTTTAGAGTGTAATTATTTCAAACTTTGGGAAAATATATGATTAATTTGAACATTGGATGAAATTCAATTATTAAAGACAAGGAGTACACTCTGCAAGGTGTGAAGATTAGGGATATATTCATATGATCATTTATCACGACATGGAAAAGTTGAAGAAGGGACACTTTGGAATTATATCTCAATTACACTCAATTGAAGCTCTCTCTCTCTTTCTCCAAGAAATTTGTAAGAGATATCGGGTAAGAGTTTTAAATTTAGATTAGTAATAGCACTCATACCACTTGGGACATAGATTCTAGATTATAATAGAGTTAACTATTTCTTAAAAGAAAGGGTTGTCTTCTCAATAACAACATAAGAGGGATAGTAAATTTTTTCCATTTGATTATAATATTATTTATAAAAAGGAAAGGAAAATATGATGGTGGATTCACTTTCCCATAAGTATGAATTATATCTCTTATTATTTTTTGTCTCAATTGTTGTACCCAACTAGATGGAGGGGACTCATAATAACATAGGAGATGGATCCTAGTTTTACTCATTTTATTCAAAATATAGTAGAAAATCCTTAGTTAGTGTTGAGGTTCACACAATAAGATTGAGTGTTGATCTGTTGTAAAAAACTTTGTTGATGTAGCAACTCCTAGTTAGAGGAACACTTAATTTGTCAAGAAACTCCACTCATCACCAACAATAGGTTAGTCAAGATTCTTGAAGATATATGAGTAGGTAAAATGTAAATTCTTATGGGATCATATAAAGTTTGATGTTGCAAAGTTTGTGCAAAGTATGAAGTATGCCAACACAATAATGGGGAGAATGTCAAAACTACAGGATTGTTAAAATTCCTTCTTATTCTAGACATTTCACGGGTATGTTTCTATAGATACCATTATGATTATTCTTAAATCTATTGAAAAAATGTCATTTTGGTGTTGTTTGATCATCTAGAAAAGTATATGCATTTGTGTGTTCTAGCCTACCGTTACACTATATTCACATGGTGTCTTAACACTTCTTGGACATAGTGTTCAAACTATGTGGTATGCCACATCCTATATAATGAGTGTTGTGATCTCACCTTCATGAGAAAATTTTGGAATGAATTATCTAAGTTGCAAGGCATTAAATTTACTAAAAATACAAAACATTATCCTCAAATAAATGACCAAATGGAGGTAGTCAATAAAATTCTTGAAAACATACCTCTCTTAATTTATGTTTGAATAGCAATAGCAAAGGGCATAATTGTTACTAGAATGTACATTACCATTATCAAATTTCATCCAAAATGACCCCATTTGAGGCCTTATATGGTCATCCCCAACCTTATCCAACTTTTTATATTCTTTATTGTACTTGAGTACATGCCATTGATAGCTCCCTATCTTAAAGGGAGACTGATCCCAAGTTCCTTAAGGATAATTTATAATAGGGATAGAATGAAATGAAATAAAAAGAGGATTGTCACATGTCACATCATATTTTTTTATGTTGGAGACAAGTGGCCTTTTTCATAGTGGATCCAATGCTACTAAAAGGACATATATTGTGTGCAAATTCATAAAGAGGATTTAATAAGATTCACTAAAGTCTAAGTTTTTATAACACTTTCTATTAAGGGAGTGAATTAATTAAGGCATAGGTTTTGATATTGGGGATGTTCCATGTAGATGGTGAACAATAGGCTATATTAACATTGATATAAAACTTAGGAATTAACTATTTCTATATCATGAGAATGGGCTTGAAGCCAAATGGTTACCTAGTGATGGGATTTTAATATTTCATGGATCTAAATAACCATTAATAATATTTAAAAGTTAAATTCAAAATAGGTTATTATAGATACATACTAGAAAAATGGATATAAAAATTTGACAGAAAAAACGTATAAATAAAAGGGGTGTAAAAATGTCAAAGAAAAAATGGATAGCTCATATATAGGGAAAAATAAGGGGTATTCAGAATTAGAAAATTCTATTGGTAGGGTGTGATAAATCAAATATTCTAAGGTAGAAATATAAATAAATGTATTTTTTAGTACCTTATGCAATAACAAAAGTTGTATACCCTACAACTCCCACATTGTATGTGTCCTCATTTTGGTGTTTATTTATAGACTGTTATGTTTTAGGACCATGTTACATACTTATTTTGACCTTTTGGTGATCACAAACTTATGATGAAAACTTTTGATACTTTACAATGGACTCACAAACCTTACTTAAAAGTAATAAAATATAACAAATTAAATTCCATTTGCACCCCCTAATGTAGTTGTAGCACATATATGCCCCTAGTGTAGCTCAAATCTTTTTGAATCTTGTATCAATCTTTATCCAAGACTCCATGATCTAATCCTAACCATGTTTCTATCATTCATGAATTGTGAAACTTAGTTTAGGTTAATTTCAAGATAATTTTTTCCCCAAATCACTCATTAGGTCACCTCTTTTAAAAAATAGAAAAATGTAGCAATCTTCTCTAAATTACAAATCATCCATTGAGGCACTAGGGTGGCAATCTAGGGCTAAATATATAAAGTTGTGGAAGCCTCTTGTTCAAGGTAATCCACTAGATTCTTGTGATTTAATTCTCTAGTCATCCATCATGTTTATTTCCCATAATTCCTCCTATTGAAGTCCATTGTGAAACTCACATCCTCTTCTATAGTCATCCCAAATCTATAAACCCTCTATTGATTGTATCATTAGATTTAAAGATATTACTCTTTTTTTTGTCTATTATGATACCATGTTCTATCTTCTAGATTAAATCCATCATAAACACACACCATTTATGGTATATTTAACCACTGGAGTTTGTTTTGTCATTTTTATTGCACACCACATTCACCACCATCTAAGCTTAAACATACATTTACAATTTTGAATAGTGTTTTATGGATTGATTTGGAATATTCTCATGAGATAACTAACCAAGGTAGTCTCCCTACAACAATAACCATTCTTCCGTGTCCACATGGCTCAAATCATCATATCTAATATTCTAGAGTGTTCAAAAGTTGATTTCAAGCAAAAATAAGGCTAAACATTGAATACAAACATTCATAAAAACTTTCAAAAGATTTTCATATCACCCCCTATGACCATTTATGACCCCTAGCATGGCTGAATCCACTAATTTTTCACAAGTAAGATCCAACAAATCCCTAATTTATTATGTGTGCAATTTTGGGCTCCTATTTTAGGTCTTTGATTCAATTTTCATCATGTGCAAATACATTTTTTTGTTATTTTATTTCAATAAGCATTACACTTTCTATGTTTCCATTCCCATTTTTTTTACTTAATATTCACATATTAAATTTGATAGTTTTAGTGCTAAATGTCTAATCTATAGCTATCATCATGTGCAAATGTCATTTTCCTTATTTTATTTCAATAAGGATTATACTTTCTATGTTTCCGTTCTCTAATAGTTATACTTACTATTTATAGATTAGATCTACTAGTTTTAGAGTAAGATGTCTAATATATGTCTAATTTGTAACTAGTTAGTGCATTGGAAAGAAATGAAGTGTTAACCTTATTTAAGGAATATGTGATACTTTCTTTTAGCTACACGAATGAATGTGATAAGAAATAATTTTATATACTAAATCCCTCATGGTATTTTTGCAACTACGAGCTTACAAATAGTCCTATTTGTGAAGCAAAGTTGGTCATAGCTTGGGTCCCAAATTTTACGGCCTTATCAAGTGGTTAAGAAAATAAGGGAGGTGGCATACAAGCTAGCATTTTCACCTTTTTTGAAGATCCACCTAGTCTTCTATGTCTCTTGTTTGAAAAGGGTTACTAGTCAATCCACATGGGTGCAAAAAATTCTTGCAACATTAGACAAGTCTAGGGGTTGATCTCTTTGCGACAAGATGTGATCTTTAGACAAGTGAACAAGGAAACTTCACAGTCAGTCTTTTAAGAAGGTTTTGGTGCAATAAATAGAAAATGTAGGTTGAAGATGCCATATAGGAGGCAACAATCATTATGTTGAAGTCCATTGATGCAAACTTTGAAATCAAGTTTTTTTAATGTGATAATGTTAAGAATCATCTTCCAATATGTGTATGAGGTATTAAAAATAAAATCTAAAAACATATAGTTTGAAAGTTATTCCAAAAAAATATTTTAGAATAAAAGTATTTATCTTACATTTATAAGAAATTAATAGTTTATTTAATTAAATGTTATATATTGAAGTGTCTACACGAAAAGGTCTCTTGAAAATATTCTACTAGAATTGCTGCTTTTATAAAAGTTTTCCCCTCAAAATAGCACTATGAACATTAATATAAAATCATTCTCTTATATTTTCTTTGGCATATATGACAAATTCACTGGCAACAATTCATCGACGAAAAATTCACCGCCAACAATTCACCATGGGAAAATTCATCGCCATGAAAAATTCACCACCAAGTAAAATTCACTGCCAACAATTCACCGCCAACAATTCACCGCGGCGGAAAATTAATTGCATTAATATTTTTTAATATATATTCTTTTGCAAAAAAAATCAAAGTTAATGTGGTTAATTTTCTGCTTGAATTGTTGGCGGTTAATTTTACTTGGTAATGAATTTGTCATGACAGTGAATTTTGCTTAGCGATGAATTTATCATAACGGTGAATTTTCCACCAGTGAATTTTCCTAGAACCATTTTCTTTTATTTATCTTATTGTTTCTTTTACTATTATCTTCTAAATTTATAGAATCTTCCTTCATATTTACACGTTCCTTGCATAAAGATTCTAGAGTAATTTAATTAATCAAACAAGACGACCAATTCCTAAGTCGAGAATGATCAGTGTTCTTAAATAAATGCTTACAAATTAAATAAGTAACGGTGCTTTGTTGAAAATTTGATGAACGTGGGTCGCACAGCTTTGAAAGAAAACATAATATTTTAAACTAAAATTAAGGTTAAAAATGGGTCGCACGGCTTTGAAAGAAGGAAAACATATATTTTTTAAATGGCGTTGAATTCATAGAGTAGGTATTTGGTGAGAGGCCATAACTTTCCATTCTAGAAGCGAGGCTCATCTTTGGACAGCTTTCAGGTTGGTAGCTTTTTCAGCTAATCTTTGACGTCCATTGTAGAAGGCAGGCTCATTCTAGAATCTTCTCGAAGAAGAAGAGAACCAGAGTCTTGTGTTTGAAACACTTTAAAATTAGACCTGCACATGTTTCAATGTTTTCCATGGCAGTGACTCAATAAATATAAATATTGGTATCTACATCTAGAGCGTCTGTACTTGAGTTATTTAAATCTGAAGTCGGTGCAATTAACTGACGTGAATGTTCTGAATCGATTTCTGCTTTTACCTTTGTTGGCTCCACAAAAAATTAGTTGTTCTCATCAGAAATCCAAATCAGCAGAGAAATATATACGAGTTGAGGAGGATCGGCTGAATTTGTGAAGATTTAAATGAACCCATTGAATGTTGGATAAGTGATACAGTCAAAGATAGTTTTTTTTATTGATAACTAGGGGAGAGGGGCCTACAGTGGAGCATTTTATCGTTGGAGATTCACTGGATCAGAAATAAATAAATAAATGACTGTCACATCAGATAAACTTCAGTCAAGTCAATTTTATTTTTAGTCAGTTGGATTAAATCTGTCATGTGTACTGTTTCAATTGGTTCATCCATTTGGACGACTGACCGATTGTCAATCAGGTCCACCCTCGGATGCTGCATAGTAGAGACCTAGCACTAGTTCGATAGTTGTGTGGCAATTGAATAGCTCACCACCCTGAACATCCACTTCCTCGCATTTATCGTGCATCGCCTCCTCAGTCCCTTCTGTCCAGCTACTTGCACTATGCATCCCTTCCCTTTACTCGGCCTGAATGACACACAATTCCAAGGCCTTAGATCATTCAATGCTCCAAAACCTTGCACATCTCGCTCATTTTCACCCCTTTCCTACACAACTTTTTGAGTCTTTGTTGCATTTTGCATCATTACATGTTTGGCTTCGCTCTCTGCAACTAACCTTTGGCACCGATACATGTTTGGCTTTGCATGTTCTTCTTTGGACCACTTGACAATGGATATTAGGGTCGTGTCTAATAGACTCCAACATCCAATGCAACCTTCATTCAAACTAGGTGAGGTTTTTAACCTAAGGTTGTACCTTTGTCCTGTGTTTGGTGTTGCTTCTTTATTCGAATATTTTTTTTGATTTCCATGCCATAAAATTTGTGTTCGATAAATTGAAAGTTATGTTATTTTGTCAAAGCTTTTGAAATGAATATTTAAATTGTTTATATGGTTTTCCGTAGTTTGAAGGTTCTCTTGCTTTGTGGGTGCTTCCAAATTTTGTATTCATACACATAGTTATTTTAACAAGGAAAAAATGGTTTTGTTCAAGCATCATTGTGACTTAGTTAATGCTTTTGTCTCCAAATTGGTTTATTCTTTGTTTTAATATAAGGATTTAAATATTCCGATAAAATAACAAGGAGGGTGTGAATGCTTCAAATTTAGTTGAGTTTGACTTATTTTCTTGCATGCATTTATTTTTATTTGTTCTTCATTGGAGAAATAACTAGTAATCGCACCTTCATGTGCAATGGGTACGCCGAAGATTTGTGGAGATCAATATTTTAATTTATGGTATTAAATTTGAAAGATAGAAATTGTAAAATGGGTAGTGTCAAACTTTTTTAAATAAATGGGTAAGCTCTACTGTTCATTGCATTCAACAGTGTAGCAACATCTGCTATACAGTTTTGACATTTTGTCTTTCAAGAACAAAAACCAGTGTAATTGGTATTTTTGCAAAGGACAATAAATAGTAAAATGGCTGAAAAATGCGAGTAAATATCTACTAGATAATTCATAAGCTTTGTAAAGAACAGTGTATTAAGATTAACATGTGAAGATGATTTGATCTATATTGTAGCTATTGTGAAAATAGCTCTAGCAACCATTGCATTTGCAGCTTTAGTAGCAGCTACTATACATTCAATAGTAAATAAAGTTGAGAGGAAAGCTGTCAGCAAAATAGTGTAAAGAATAAGGAAAATAAAGTTGCCCAAAAATTTATACAATGAAATGAACATAAAAATTTTCACATAAATAATGGCAAGTGAGTTACCTCAAGTTGAATTACCAGGAAAGGTCTGGCAACCATTGCATTTACAGCTGCTATACATTCAATAGTAAAAGAAGATGTCAGGAAAGCTGTAATTAAAACACAAGAAAAGTGATCTGGGTATGTATAGATTCTCAAGAAAAGATGTTGTGCAGTCAATGAAGTGGTATTTAGAAATAAGACATTGCAAGAAGTTCTATCTAAATTGTTTCTACTTAATTATATTTCAATCACAAATTACTCACTATCGTATGATGACCTTGATTAGCTTCTGTTAAATTTGATAGAACCTTGACACTTTAAGCACATCAATCCAAGATCTTGTACCTCAAGGCAACACTTTCAAATAGTAGGTAAGGCTCTTGATCAAATAATGCCTTCCAATCATTTCTAGTTTCACAATGATGAGAAGCACATTAGCTAGACAACATTTTCCTATTTTCATTAAAAAAAATTACAAGCAAAATCTATTCATGGTGAATTAATCTAGCGGGGCAGCCTATGTTCATGGGTTTATTATGCCCATTTAGAGACACATCTATTCAAGGCTTGGAACTCATCCAAGTAAAATTTGAAATGGAGATGGACTTATGAATTAGTGAGGTTCATGCAAATTAATTAGGCTGTGACAATCAACATGTGATGCCTTTGTATCTTACTTGGCCTGATTTTTTGTTACAGACAACAGATAGGTGCATCAGCTAGTAGCCAGTTGACAATCTGATCACTTCATATCTATTAATATCTATTATTAATATTACATTGCATTTGTAAGTTCTAATAGAAATAAGTTAGTTGTAGATTAGTGAGTAAATCTAAGACAGTTTGGATTGGGTCTTTCAAAAGACTTTCCTACCTATTTTCTTGATAAACATATAACCCTGTTTTTCAGTTTCCAAGATAAAATAATGGGAGGTTTTGTTCTCTATTTATTTCTCCATTTTTCTTTTAAGTTCAGTTTCAGTTCAAATCTCAGTATACATAATTTTGTACCCCAGAGATCTTTTAATACACACATGATTGAATACCTAGAGATTTGACATATGAACTAAAAACTTTCAAGCGTGGTTTTTTTGGGCAAGAATGACTCAAGACGTAGAAATGAGACGGAGACGGAGAAAAAATTATATATAAAAGAAATACCCCCTAAAATTGTATCGCTCTACCTGTATACAGGTGAAATTGAAAGGGGTTTGCCACCAAAACTATAGTGTGAAAACAATTACCCAGAACATCTTTACAGATCAAATAAAACATAGAAAGAATTGCAGAGAATTCAAACCAAAGCAAATGACTTACCTCAATATTCTGCAAAATATTCTCAATGCTCTCTTTCTGTCAACAATCCAAGATATTTTTGACCAACTGCCATCCTGAGTAAATGCATCTAAGAAGGTAGAAGGCGGATGCAACACACAGGGTACACCAACTGCCATCCACAGTAAATGTGGGGCAATTGCAACTTGTGCATGCAATGGGTACACCGAAGAATTGTGGAAGGTCAATTACGAAAAAATTTTGGTCTATTTTTTGCATACATTTGTGTAATACATGAAGCCAATTGGTAGGCCATTTAGAAATTATTATTCTTTTTGGAGAATTGACAGCTTCAAATCAACTATGCATTTACTTATAGGGATCCAAACATGACTAAAATAAAATCTCTCAATCAGGATGATAATCAGGTTCCATTACAATAGGATCATGTTATGTTTGCAATAGGGAGAGAGGGAGAGAGAGAAAGAGAGATATAGATAGAAAGAGGAGGAGATAAAGGGGGACGAGGGGGGAGAGAGAGAGAGAGGGAGAGAGAGAATAGGGAGATATATAGAGAGATAAGAAGATCGAGATGGTGATGGGGATGGAGAGAGAGGGAGAGAGATATGTAGAGGACAGAGAGAGATGAGGGGGATAGAGAGAGATAGAGAGAGAGAGATAGAAAGATATGGATAGAAAATAGATAGAGGAGTGAGAGGGAGATAGAGAGAAATGGAGAGAGAAGGACAGATGGAGTGAATGAGGTAGAGATAATGATATATAAATAGGCAGGGGGAGAGATAAGGAGGGAAAGAGAGAAAAAATAAGGTGATAGAGCCAAGTAATAGAGAAAGGGAGAGAAATATAGGGGAAAGATAGAGATGGAGATAGGGAGGGAGAAACATGGAGTGTGTGGTATATAAGAACTAGAGCTCGAGATATGGAGAGAGAGAGAGGGTGAGGGAGAAGGGGGAGAGATTTATAGAGAGGAGAGAGAAGTAGGGAGATATTGAAAGAGGGAGTGATAGGGAGAGAGGGAGTGATAGGGAGAGAGGGAAAGATAGGGAGAGATAGAGACATAGATATAACTTGGGAAAGATAGAGGGGTGAGAGATAGAAGGAGAGAGAAAGAGGGAGAGGATGAAATAGAAAGAGGGAGATAATGAGAGAGGGGTAGATGGAGAGATAGAGAGATAAGTATATAGGAAGTGATAAATAGAGAGGGGTAGAGAGGGATATATAGAGTAGGAGAGATGGAGTGAATAAGAGAGATATAATGAGATATAGATAGAGAGGGACAAGGAGAGATGGAAATATAGAGATAGAGAGGGCAAGGGTGAGAGATAAAGGAGGTGATATAGACAAGTAATAGAGAGAGGGAGAGAGATAGAGAGACCTGGGGAAGAGGTAGAGAGATAGATAAAGAGATAGGGAGAGTGTGTGTGAGTGAGAGAGAGATATAGAGATATAGTGAGAGATATATATAGAGAAAGAGCTCAAAGGAATAGAGAGAGAGATAGAAGGCATAAGAGAGAAATAAGAGGTATACAGGGAAACTTAAATAGAAAAATGATAGTCTAGTTTTTAACCTAGTGTTTTGTGCCAACAATCCATAGATGACATGTATCTATGGGGATATATCTCTCTACCCATCTCTCTTTATGTCACTCTATCTAACTCTCCCTCTTATATAAAGGGAAATGTAGATAGACAATTTGCAATAGTCTAGTCTTTTACCAAGTGTTTTATGTCAACAATCCAAAATGACAAGTATCATTTTTGACCAAGTGTTTTGTGCCAACAAACCAAAATGACATGTAGAAGTAGACTGGGTATGTGCAGGATCATGGTATGCCAAAAAGTGGCAATATTTGTAGGGTATGTGGCTGACGACTTTTTTTTCACCCAAAATTAATGAAACAAAAAGGGTTTTTAGAGGAGATTCTCAGCTTTCCAAAAATATAAATTATGATTTAATTTGAATTTAATAAACAATTATTATTCATTTTCTATTTGAATTACAACTAAAGTCCCTGTTGATAGGCTAATTGAAAACCATCTATAACTTTCAACGTATCATATTTTTGAATCCAAAACATGCACATTCTATGCTTTACATACTATAAAACAAAAAAAAATCATGAATTTTGACCAAGTTAAGGTGGTCGAGACCAGACGAGTTTTATATTTTGTAAAAGTTGTAATAAAAAATTCATAATTAATTATTTACTTTAAAAAAATTACAAAAAATATGCATCACATCTAGACATGAGTCCTCTACTTGTATATAAAATCTTACAAAAAATATTATCATTTTATTATGGTTAGGGTGGTCAGACAAACACCTACTTCTTATTTTTCCCTGAAATTTAAGTACTCTACATTGAAATTTCAAATTTTCACCAAATAGATTTTATTTATTTCTTAAATAAACCTAGTATTTAGAAACTACATTCAATTTTCTACAAATTCTATTCTTACATATTTTTGAAATAATATAGATAACTTATTCAAATATTTACGTCAAGTTGCCTAACACTGATTTTTCTAAATTATTTGCCACTTAAGGGGCTGTTTGGCATACCATGATCCTGCACATGCCTGTCTCTACCCATCTCTCTTTATGTCACTCTATCTCTTATACTCTATTTTCACTCTCTCTCTCTTTGTGCCTCTCTCTCTCCCTCACTATTAACTTCTTTACCAACATTTACAAGTACATTTGACATGTCATTTAGTTGTACTAATTGGTAAGTTGGAAATTATAGAGAGAGCACCAATAAAGGAAGCCACTTGGAAATTACATAGGACGTCATTTTTCATCAAGTGTGTATACTAAGTTACAATGTTTTTGTTTGTTGGAGTCCCTTAGGATTGACCTTCTATATATTATTTCACTTCTCTTGTTTGCACTTGTTTACCACCTTTGGGAAACATAAATTCCACTATGTCAATGTTCCACTTATACCCATACTTGCTTTGCTTGAGTTTCATATACAACAAAATGACTTGTGTAGATATTATTTGATTATATGATATTATTTTGTTTATTTAATTATATGGCTCACTATCACTACTAATAAATAAAGAAAAGTTAGCATTAATAAGTACATAATTTTATAAAATTTTAAAAATATATTTAATAAGTTAGATTATGTAAAATTAAAATAGCATATATAATAAGAAATAAATATATTTAATTTAAATAAAAAATTTAGCTTCAAAATTGTGGTTATTCAATTTAAGGGGCGATGATAGTGGAGTACAAATTTAGCTCTCAATATCTCTCTTTCTCTCATTTTCTATCTTTTGAGTTTCTCTCTATATATATCCGCCTCTCTATTTAAAATTGTCTTCCCCTCTATCTTTCTTTTTCTTCCTCTCTCTTGCTTTCTCTATAAATCAATTAAACTATTAGATTTTTATATATTAATTTATATAATAATAAATATAATTATACTATTATTTTGGAAATAAATTTACATTATATTAAATATAACATACATATACATATATTTATCAATTTATATATTATACAATATAATATATAATATAAATATAAGTATAATAAATAATATATAAATAATGGTTATAGGAAAATTCACCGTCATCAATTTTTATTACATGGGAAAATTCACTGCCATGACAAATTCACCTAAGGAAAAGTCACCACTAGCAATTCACAATAGCGAGAAATCCATCACATTAAAAATTTGTGATTAATTTTTTTTTTCATGACGGTGAATTTTCTCAAATGAATTGCTGGTAGTAAATTCAATTTTGATGACATAAATAATAAAATATAATATATAAAATAATATTACAAATTTTGTAAGAGTTTTATGGCATCTTTAAAAATCTTTTATTAAGATGACATTACAATACAAAAATTAAAATTATCAATACCACAACACATTTTACAGTATTATATCGTCATCAAATATTAAAAACTTTATGAATTTAAGAATATACAACAAATTTTATATTAAAAAAACCAAAAGTCAAATGGAGAAGTCTTCGTACTGATATAAAATAAAAAAATTGAATGAGTTTAAATTAAAAAACCAAACAGATAATAAAATCTCATTGGACATTAATACTCTGCTCCAGCCAACAACCACTCCAAAAATAAATTAGTTGTATTACATTTATACTGCGTCAGCGTGGTGGACGAGTAAAAAGTGCAGAGTTTGTGGGAAAAATATTATGAAACCCTATGTGGCAGTGTGCAATGGGTACGCCAAAGAGGTGTGAAAGGTCAATTAGGAAAAAAGTTGGTTTAAGTTTTGCATATATTTTGTAATACATGAG
The DNA here is from genome assembly GCA_007258455.2 of Sequoia sempervirens. Lineage (NCBI taxonomy): Eukaryota > Viridiplantae > Streptophyta > Pinopsida > Cupressales > Cupressaceae > Sequoia > Sequoia sempervirens. The sequence continues at coordinate 127,758 of VDFB02391658.1, forward strand.
ATCAATTGATGGGCTCTTTAGCAAATGATGTTTGTGTAACAAAGGTCTTAATGGGGAAGTGATAACTTCAAATTAACCATGCATCTTCTTACAAGGATCCAAATAGAACCGAAACAAAACCTCTACATGAGGAAGATAATCATGCTTGCAAACCGAATAATGGCAGATGAAAAACATACCAATATGAAAATGCGAAAAATAATTGATAGCAGTAAAGCATGTCAAAACAAAAATATTTAAATAAATGTTTTAATAATATTAAATGATCATATTTTATTATATTGAGAGCTGTTTTAAAATAATAATAATAAGACAAAAAAAATCATAGGAAAATTAAAATATATCTAAAATATATTTTAAAATTAATAAATTATAAAATAATGTTGAATAAAAACAATTCCTCAAACAAAAAAATTATAATCAATATAAATAAAATAAACTAACTTAAAAATAAAAAAATTAACACACAACATTAACTAAATTGATAGATCCATAAAAAAATAATAAATTATAAAATAATGTTGAATAAAAAAAATTCCTCAAACAAAAACAAATTAATCAATATAAGTAAAATAAACTAACTTAAAAAAATTAATCAATATGAATAAAATAAATTAACTTAAAAATAAAAAAATTAACACACAACATTAACTAAATTGATAGATCCATAAATAAAATCATAAGACTAATAAGTCAAACTTCCTCCTAATTTTTCTTCTACTGTTTATATTTGTTGTTGGAATCATCAATTCAAACATGCTCTCTTTCCCCTCTTATTTTTTCTTATTTCAACTAAAATAAACTTTTCCATCCTTTACTCTTTAATTCCCTCATTTAAAAACTAACATGTGATGATTCTTATTGTTGTTATCATTGTTAGGCAGTAGTCGATCATTTCTCTATTAATTTGCATTGAATAATATGTACAAACTCAAAAAATTGAAGACATTTCCTAGTGTTTGCTTTTTTTGTATTGAGGAAATGCATTACAAAGAATAAAGAGCAGTTAAAAAACTGCAATAAGAGACTGTACCCAAAGAGGAAACATTACATCATAGAGAGTTGTACAAACTACCACAGCTCAAAAAAACAAGACAAATATGCACAACAACAACTTAAACCGTTCCAATATGCTGGAATAATACAACAAAGACAAAGTACATGAGCATTAAACATCATGGAAGATAGAACTTAGACTCTGGCCAAAATAAACTCTTTCATCGCTTATGAGTGAAAATAGCAGAAAAATCATTTAACACAGAATTCCATAGCCTTTTAACCAAGTGGCAATTCCAAAAAATATGCTTCATATTTTCATGCCTGTGACAAAATGGGCTGTTAGTTGGCTGGATCCTAATACATTTTAGCCTGTCCCCAACGGGCAGTTTAAAGTGTAGTATTTTCCAGGTAATTAACTGAACATCGGCATTGACTTTAGATTTCCAAATTTGAGCAGATAATTTTAACCAAAACTTCTCACTAAACTTTATACTCTGATTCAATGCAATTTTTTTAAGGCTGCTAGTGTTTGCTTTTAAACAGACTTTCCTTTTTATATTTAAAAAAAATAGGAAAATTTCTATTAGTTTAAATAAAAAAGAAGCCAATGGGTGGCAGGTGGCATTCTTAAATTTGTTCACGTGCCTTCTTTATGCTTCCACATTTTGTATGCATGCTTGTTAGGGTCAAATACATATAACTTCTAGATCTGTGCCTTGTTTATGCCTCCACATTTTGTATACATGCCTGTTAGGGTCAGATACATATAACGTCAAGTGATCTAAAAATGGAAGCAGAGAACAAGACGACGACAGAGCGGTTCAGTTCATCATTTTAGAGCTGGTGCAAAGGGGCTTTCATGCCCTGGTCTAGAACCAACTGCTAGAGAGGAGATCATTTCATTTCAGATTAGTATTGAAGGGTTTTCAGCGGCTGTTGCTGATGCTGTAAATGCAATAGCTACTGCGCTATCTTCATGTGAGCCATATGCAGAAAACAGAGATTGCCTTAAAATATATGCTCAACTGGAATACTTGAAAAATGAACATGTCTTTTGCATCCATAGCTCAAGAAAAATATAAATTAGAAATCCATACGCATATACCTTCAAGAATCCATATGAATTAATTTAAGAATATGCTTAGTTCAAATCTTACAGAACAGGGTTGTGCATGCAATGCCACATGTTACATCTAGTTCACGTGCCATGTCTATGCTTCCACATTTTGCAAACTTTCCGCTAGGTTGGTTGAATCAATAACCTTGATTTTATAGGAAGAATGGTGGAAAGCTCATACTTTAGTCTCAATGTTATCGTGCTAGAGTTTTGAATGCTTTTGCTCGTGATTTGTGGAGCCTCTTTGTCACAATCAAATTTGTTACCAAAAAGCTGTTAAAGCATATCAAATTAGCATTTCACTAAAAACTTAAAATGCCGTCATAATTCCTAGTACAACTTATTGTCTTCTTTAGATTGCAACCTACAGTAATTGTTGGATTTTTCCCTAAACTATCGATCCAACATTCTTAACACACATTTCTGTACAAAACAGAATAGTTCAAATGAACTCCAATGTGAGTGGAGTGAATGTGCACGACATTCTGCAGACCATCCAACGTACAGGACAGCCAGTTCCCATGTAAGTACCTCAGATTTAAGCTAAGATGAATATGTAATAGTTTTATTCGCACTCCAGCCCTTAAAGAGGTTAGTATCTAGGTGGTAGAGTGCCTGTCTAAGTAAATGCAATTTTTTTTTTTGCTTAATTGGGTCTGGCAAACTCGAAGAGCTTTCCTGTGGACGAGAAAATGATGAGAGCAACTTCAGAATCACAGAGACGTGAGAGATCGCTGGCCTTCTTCAACAGTCCACTTTTGCGCTTGGAGAAAGTCGCACAGTGATTTCCAGGGCTTTGTATCCTTTTTAGCTGAAACAATCCCTTCACAAAATGCAGTTAATTTCTAGCGCAACCGCCATATTTTTGATGAATTCTATGATGAATGGCGTGTTTTTACTATAAAACTTTGAAGTGATCGCTACTGTCATATCGGGGAGAAATACAGCCTGGATGAGTGCCAGAGGATGATTGATGGCGTTGATCGCGATGGAGATGGCGTGCACGATATTTTATGAATATAAACTTTAGTTGGCGAAAGGATCAACGGTTGCGAATCATTCCACTGTCTTGCAGCGCCCCTCGTGGATTTTCAACCATCGACGGGCAAAATGAGCTCGCAAAGCGTGGTCGGAATTCTGGTGATGTCGGTAGCAGCGGGGAAAGCAAGAAAAAACGGTGAAAAGCAGCGAAAAAATGGCGAAAACAGTAAAAAAAATGACGAAAAATGATGGACGATCAAGATCTATTTTGGATGGTCTTGCAACCTTTTTTTAACCGTCGATAGAGAAAGTGAAATGGCAAACTTCATTGAGGGAACGCCTTCGGCGTAATTAATGTGTAATTCTTCATTTGTTTTAAAATATTTGTAAAATTTCAATTAACTTGATATTTTGAGTTGGGGTTAAAATTTATCATTTGTAACAAACTAAATTGGGTATAATGTATAGGCTTATGTAACAAACTAAATATTGGGTATTTTGTATTTTATATAGGCTTTTGGGTTGATATGTAGAAAAAATTCAAAACAAACAACCCAATTGAAAACCTACCAAAATTACACTATAAGAATTAAATAATAGATTCAATGTTATAAACTAAAATTAAATACAGCCTAAATTGAGAAACCTAAGTCCAAGTTACATATTTTAAAGCTTTCAATTAAAATATGAAATTAATTTGATGGACCTTTAAATATATATGATATATGCACATAAGTATGACTTAATTTCTTTCATCCTTTTGCAATAAATTTTTCTATGTTTCAGTCACATATTATGTCTTCGGTATCTTCGATCTGACAATTACCCTAATTTTGTCTTGTCTCAAGTTTCAAGTCATTTCAATTGTATGTTGGTATTTCGGTTTGACAGTTAGCCAAATTTAGTGTTATTAAAATTTTAAAATCATATATATACATGTATATAATATATGTATTTATGTATGTACATGTATGTACATATATATACATGTATAGATATGCATTTACGTATATATGTATATATGTATATATATTTATATGTATATGTATACATATATACATCGATATATAAATAGATAGATATATAGATAGAAAGATATATATAGATATTTAGAAAAATACATATATATTTGTTTTTAATATTTGTTCTTCATTTTAGTCATATACATATATTTGTATATTTGGTATGATACTTAGCCAAATCATGTCTTGTTTACTCAACTTGAATGATACACAATTTCAAAACCTTAGATCATTCAATGATCCAAAACCATGCATATCCCACTCACTTTCACCCCTTTCCTACATGCATTTTCTAAAGTCTTTGTTGTCTTAGGCATTAATACATGTTTGGCTCCACTCTCTACAACAAACTTTGGCACCAATACATGATGTTCAACTTCACACGTCGTTCTTTCGACTGCTTGGTGATGGTGACTTACTCTTGTAAGGTATACACTACTACTTGACATGCTCTTCTAAGGTAAAAACTGCTACCTAGCTTGCATGCTACCTCGTTTCAATTGTTCTCACATGTTTTTGCTTGACAAATGGATAGTCGAGTTAACTACAACAAGCATCATCCTGGACAACCTCCATTCTACCCAAGTGAGGTTTTTAAGCTCACTAAGGTTGTACCATTGTCTTGTGCTTTTTTTGGTAAAATGCATAACATATATACATATATATAAAAGATAGTAAATATACAAAAGTATAATACTATAACTAGCAACGATAAATAAAATGGGAGTAGAGCTCAACCAAACAAAATAAAGAACAAAATGGGAGCATAACTCAACCAACTAGGGTAATTTTTACACGAGAATTATATAATACTGTGATAATATTAATCCATTCCATAACATTTCCGTCCTACTTCTCAATTTTCACGTGAGTTAGTGGGGTGAATAAGACATAATTATGTGGAGTAGACGAGACTAGAACATCTGATTCTGTTTGCTTTTCTAGATGCAATGTAGTTACTACAGAGCAATGGCCAATTGATGAAACTGGATTTTGTGGCATTGAATTGAGAATTATCATGTGGTGAACATGATTAACAAGAAAATCAATCAAGCTGAATATATCTTTGACTTGTTCTGACTTAGTAGACCTGTCCCAACTGTCCACCATATGAATGTTAATAAATCCAAGGCAAAATCCCCAAGCCCAGACTGGGTTGTGCAAACAACTATACAAAACTGTTGTTTTTTTCCCAGACAACTGGGATCAAACCAAATTGTGGAAGCACAAACAATGCAAGGAGACATGTAAATTTATTTTCTATTCAATAAGCCGGAAATGACATTACAAAAGGGTAAACTTAAAACTTAGAAAAATAAAATCTAAACTATAGATTACAAACTATTAGCACCTATCTGGAAGTTGCACCCAAAATTCTAACTATCAAGAGTTGCACAAAGCTCTACCTGGAGCAATAACTGCTCAGACACATACAAATAAAAATACAATTTTTTCTATTCAGGTGCTTCTCTGAATCACACAGAGAACCCACACAAAAAAAATCCTTTTTTCAGATTGTTGCTGCAAAAAACTAACACACATTTTATTCTTTTGACTACCCTATAGTACGTTGAAATTTTCTTTTGTTTGATGCTAGGCACATAAATTTCCCCCAAAAATTTCAAACTCACCTAAAAATTTCAATTCTTATGTAGATTGAGTTGCATGTCAGGAGCAAGTTGGGAAAGCAATCCCTAAAAATGATCTTAATGCCCCTGACAGGTAGGTGGTAATGGGAGGAGGCTAAGGGAAAATTAATTTCTCCAACACTCCCCCTTTGTCCTAAGCGGACAAAAAAGATCAATCTTGATCCAAATCAATAATGCTCAAATTGTTCCTTAGGTTCTCAAAGTTGTCCCTACTGAAAGGCTTGGTGAATATGTCTGCTAGCTACTGCTCATACCTGCAAAATTTCATTCTAATTTAACCATTTTCAACTAATTCTCTTATGAAATGATACCTGATGCTGGTGTTTTTTCTAGCTAACCTTGGAATTTTCTAAAAGGTAGCCAACCTTTATGTTAAAAAATTGCCAAAGGGTAGTGGTCAACATAATGAATAGAGAATTTTGAGGTCTCTATTCCTACACTTTAGGATCTGTAGGACCAAGGAGGGTATTCCTTATTGTGTTCATTCATTATATCAACTTCTCAAGAACACTTCAATATAGATTTATTCCTATTTGAGGCAAACACACTAACTTCACTAAAGATTTTGCAGGCCTTTAAGCAAATTAATGTCTATGTTGCTAAGAATGTGGATGCATTTCAAACATACATTTTAGAATTGGCCAAATTTTAACAAGTATTGTTCTAATTATGAATCCATAGCTAGGTATATTATTTATTCATTTAATGGAATGAATTATTGATGAACAAGCAAGTGCCTCATCAATTGGGTAAATAGAGTCAAATATGAAACAACCAATGATACATCAATTATTTAATTTTGATATATTTTGACTCTCTATAATGCCTTGCAATGCAAAGACTCATATCCAAAACATTACTTTTTATCAAATCCTTGCAAATTCTCACACACCCATGACTCTTCCCAAGCATTCTAATTAACCCTTTGAGTTAAAGTAAAGAAATAATGCCATGCATTCAATTGAATCACTGACAATATACAAAAAGATATTTGATGCTTTCATTTATGGTTTGTGAAAATGTACAAAAGGAGAGTATATGTTTTGGAAATTATATTTGTTCCAATATCAGTAATCTATGTAAAACCATTTAAGACTATTACATATATAACTTATGCCCAAGACAGTCTCCTAGCAAATTCATCAAGCATTCTTCATTTTCACTTTACTTCTTATACTGAAATTTACCTAGAACATACTGGACTCAAAATTTTGATAAAAAACCCCACACTCAGCCATGAAATCCCTTTTATAACACAAGGGAGTGACAAAGCATTCGGCTCAAAATGTAATTATATTTCATGCTAATTTCAAAGTTCATTTCATTGGGGTTAATTTCTCGAACCATTACATCTTTAATCATTCCTTTATCACAGGAAAAGCAAAAGGAAAAAAGGAGTGCCAACCCATTTGTCAAAGCCTCCATGCAAGCCTTCCAAAAAGCATGACCAAAATTGGCATGTTCACCAACACTAGAGTAATCACTGTCGCAATCATCGCATGAACCCATGAACCAACATCAACAAAACAAACTAATAGAATTAGCCACCTGGAAGCCTAATCACCACAACACCCAAAACCTAACACCATTATAAGAGGACACAGGTGTTACTCAACCTTGTCAACCATCAAGTAACCACCCTCACTGGGTCTTATGACAGAGAGTGGAGTTGTAATAACAATCTTGTCCTCTAAATCGCTATAAGGCACCAAAGAAGTAGGGAATTGATTAGGGATAGGGCTAGCTCCTCCCTCTTCACTTGAAGAAATATTAGAAATTAAGATAGGAGTGGTGGGTTTCTTTGAACAAACCCTAGGACCCAAACCATACCTCGTTAATTCTTTCACAAAAAAAGGTCCCTTCTCTTTTGTCTCGACCAATTTCTGTGACACAATTTTGTTCCTTAGGGCATATGTGCTCCTAACAGTCACCTTCTCACATTTCCTATGTGCACTTCTCCTTTTCTTTGGAACAGTTGGCACCTTAGCTGGGAGGGGTTTGTCCTCAGGTACATATGCAATTGGTTCTTGCTTACTCAACCTTTGAGACCTCCAAACTAGTGCAATAGGAGTACTACTAGGCTCGCTCATTTTTTTAGGATATAATGACAACCAGAGCCAGTCATGCAGAAGAACACAAACCACAATTTCTAGGAAATTCACATGTACAAGCAATGAAAACACCCACAGATTTCAATCTTAGAGAATAGTTGAACCACAATTAGCAATGCAACAAGCATACACACCTACATGCCAAAAGACACCATGCCACCACCTTAGCAACTGCCTGCACTCAAAACTTCTATGATTATCTATCCAGTACTCACAACAATTAATTCTATGCTCTAATAATTCACAAATAATTTAATCAAGCCATAGAAAATCCTCATTAAATAGAGGGATTTGAGGCCAATTACAATTAATGGCCATCTTGGCTCACTCGTGTGGGCAGGAAGATCAATTACTGCATGCTAGATCCTGATTGTCGATTGTTGTGGATTTAAAACTCAATCAATGAGGTACATTAAGAGTCGCCACTTGCTTTGTGGATCATACCAGGAAATAGCAAGGAGGTGCTTTAAATATGACACTTATTTGTCTGCATCCTTACCCAATCGTCCTTGACTTGTCCACTGTCGATCATGTTGATCATGGTAAAATCCTAACCACATCCTGAAAGCATCACCCATCGCTAGTTCACAATCCATTTTGAGACCTCATCAAGCGATGGCCTCAGATCCAACGATGAGATACTAACTATCGATTTGGTTGTGGGAAGATCATAGCCAAATATTCTTGCTTTACCTCGTTCATCATGGGTTGCCTCTCTGCCAAGCCACCTCATTCGGGGATAAACCAAACCCACGCGATGGGGAGGAACTCCACCCATCTACAGTCACGGGTTCTCGTTTGAATGGTATAAGATAACCGGTGACAATGTTGGGGCCAACGATGGGTTAAGGGATTAATTGCATCGCTCATCACGGGCTATCTTCCTACAGTGGCAATGAAATACATGACTAGAGATGGACCTCAGGACCGAAAATGGGTTAAGAACTCAACCACATCGCTGGTCGAGTGTCACCCTCCAAATGTAAGGAGATAACATGTGATGGGTGATGAAATTCCACGGTTCTAAAGAGCCATGTATCACTCATCATGTGTTACCCTGTGACAGGCGATGAACCAATAGTGATGAACTTAAATGATGCTACGAAGGGAATTATATCACTCATCACATGATGATCATGGGAATTTCAAAAAAGACTTGATATGAGCGATGGACCATGAGCAACATATTTAAAAGGTGCGAGAGTGCACATGCGAATAAGTTGTTCATAAAGAGAGGGTCTTCCTAGGCAGAATAGGTGACTTGAATGATGGAGCAGGTCAAATATGATAGCGGGAGCCATAGAATGCCACTCAATTAAAAGGTGACCTGGTGTAGCTGGTAAATGAAAAAATAGAAGCCAATAAATAGATTAAGGGTATAAAAAGTAAAGTGATAAAACCCTAAACCCTAATAACATTGAGGAAGAAGATTTCACAGGCTTGAAAATAGAAATAGTGGAACGATGAAAATTTAGGGTTCCACCAATGGCTCTGACTGGGGATGTATGCCTCTTGTAGGCATAGTAAGAATCTAGATCTCTAATTGAAGTAGACCAACAAGAAGAATGAGCATGGTTGTGGGGATATAGAATGTAACCCTCCTTTTCCATCACAAAATACTTCTCACCCATTTAAATATTGAATTCATTTTCCAAATTGGAGGCCCAATGACCTCCTAAAGCTTAGAAGGAGCTCTTTCCTCTGTCAAATACCTTATTCTATTTTGATATCAATGGATCAAGATCTGCATTGTGCACTTTTAAGTAACCAGTACCACCATAAAGGACATCATCCACTCCACTTACCATGAAGCTTTTTTGATCATTATCCAGTTGCATCACAAGCTCATCCAAATGAATAGGAAAGATAAAACTTTCATATTCCACCTGATCATAGATTGTGACATTGCATTCAATTTTTTCATCAGATCGAAGGTCTTCAAAAACACCCTGCTGTATGCAATATCTAATTTCTCCCAAGGTATTTGAGGAATGGAATACAAGTATAGGAGGATCTTCATTATGCCTTGCCCAAGTGTCCACTTCATTAGATGGAAGCAACTCCATGATAAGATCCATAAGGCATGGAGCTTCTGCAAAAAATTCAAGTGCACACTCGTACTGGTTAACATCATGCTTAATGCCATTTGTTCCCCTAGGTTCCCCTTCACATGAATCAAGCAATCCTGTAACATGTGCATAATTTGAAAGTTCAAAAAACTATTTATCATCAACACCAACACTGCATTCAGTGTTGTCATTAATGATTTTTTTCTTATTGTTGTCATCTTCATCTTTGAGGTCTCCTTCATGTGAGTAATTATCCCTTTCAATTATTAGTACCTCTAAATGGTACCCCTAATTAAGTGTGTAAGCCTTTATGATGTAAATTTTCTAATTCTACTTTGCAAAATACTATTGAACAGGCGAAATTCGTGAATATGACAAATTTCAACATCCATTTCAACTTCACTTTAAGATTATGCAAAGATATTATTCCTTTCCATATCTTAGTGCTTTTTCACCAAATTGGGAAGCATTTATGTCCTATATCTTGAAAATTCCCACAAATTATCTGCAAATGTAATGATATTTCCTTAGAGTCATGAGAATACCAAGAGTTTCAGAGCATCTTTTCACATTTGATCTTGAAGTGTGCAGATATGAAGCCTTAACATATTCTTTGTCAGGTTCTTTAAGTCAGATTCACCACCTCTCCTTAGAGGATTATACTTCAAAATAAATTGAAGTATGTTCAAAATAGATTTCATTTTGGGTTTTCTCCAACAACGAAGTCACCTTCAAATCTTTCAAACTTTGTTGCTACTAGCACTTTCACTAGGTCCAAGAATTACACACTATCTAAACTAGATGTTCATATTTATAACACCATTTGACTATGTAATAAAACAATTTGCAACTAGAGAATGAAAATTGTCCCCAGCAGAGTCACCATTTCTATTGGTGTTTTTTCTAGCTAACCTTGGAATTTTCTAAAAGGTATCCAACCTTTATGTTCAAAAATTTCCAAAGGGTAGTGGCCAACACAATTAATAGAGAATTATGAGGTCTCTATTCCTACACACTAGGCTCTGTAGGACCAAGGAGGGTATTCCTTATCATGTTCATTTGGTATATCAACTTCTAAAGAACACTTCAATATAGATTTATTCCTATTTGGGGAAAAAACACTAAATTCACTAAAGATTTGGCAGGACTTTAAGTGAATTAATGTCTATGTTGCTAAGAATGTGGCTGCATTTCAAACATACATTTCATAATTGGAAAATTTTAACAAGTATTGTTCTAATTCTGAATCCATAGCCAGGTATATGATTTATTCATTTAATGGGATGGATTATTGATGAACAATCCAATGCCTCATCAATTGGGTAAATGGAGTTAAATATGAAACAACTAGTGATACACTGATTATTTAATTCTAATATATTTTGACTATCTTTGTAATGCCTTGTAATGCAAAGACTCATATCTTCCAAAACATTACTTCCTATCAAATCCTTGCAAATTCACACACACCCATGACTCTTCCCAAGAATTCTAATTAACCCTTTGAGTTAAAGCAAAGAAATAAAGCCATGCATTCAATTGAATCATTCACGATATACAAAAAGATCTTTGATGCTTTTATTTATGATCTGTGAAAATGTACAAAAGGAGAGTATATGTTTTAGAAATTATATTTGTTCCAATATTAGTAATCTATGTGAAACCATTTAAGATTATTACATATATAACTTATGCCCAAGACAATCTCCCAACAAATTCATCAAGCATTCTACATTATCACTTTTCTTCTTATACTAGAATTTACCTAGAACGTATTGGACTCAAAATTTTGATCAGAACCCCCACACTAGCAATGAAATCCCTTTTATAACACAAGGGAGCGAAAAAGCATCTGACTCAAAATGTAATTACATTTCATGCTAATTTCAAAGTTCATTTCATTGGGGTTAATTTCCCAAACCGTTACATCTTTAATCATTCCTTTATCATGGGAAAATAAAAAAGAAAAAAGGAGTGACAACCCATTTGTTGAAGCCGTCACGCAAGCCTTCCAAAAATCATCACCAAATTGGCACATTCACAGACACCGGAGTAACCATCATCGCAATCATTGGCATGAACCCGCGAACCAGCACCAACAAAATGAACCAATAGAACTAGCTACTTGGAAGCCTAATCACCAGAACACCCAAAACCAAACACCATTAGAAGAGGACACGGGTGTTACCCGACCTTCTCAGCTGCCAAGTAACCACCCTCACTGGGTTTTATGACAAAGAGTGGAGTTGCAATAACAATCTCATCCTCTAAATCGCTATAAGGCACTAAAGAAGCAGGGCATTAACTAGGGCTAGGACCAAATCCTCCCTCTTCACTTGAAGAACTATCAGAAATTAAGATAGGAGCAATGGGTTTCTTCAAACAAACCCTAGGACTTGAACCATATCTTGTTAATTCTTTTGCAAACAATGGCCCCTTCTCTTTTGTCTCAACCAATTTTTGCAGCACAATTATGTTCCTCAGGGCATAGGTGCTCCTAACAGTCACCTTCTCACATTTCCTATGTGCACTTCTCCTTTTCTTTGGAATAGTTGGCACCTCAGCTGGGACATGTTTTTCCTCAGGTACGTATGCAATTGGTTCTTGCATACTCAACCTTCAATACCTCCGAACTAGTGCAACAGGAGTACTAGGTTCGCTCATTTTTTTGGTATATAATGATAACCAAAGCTAGTTATGTAGAGGAACACAAACCATAATTTCCAAGAAATTCACAAGTATAAACAATGAAACAAGTATAAGAATAGTTGAACTGCAATTAGCAATGTAACAAGCATACACACATACATGCCAGATGATGCCATGCCACTTCCTTAGCAACTTCCTACGCTCAAAACTTTTGCGATTATCTATCTAGTACTGGAATCAATTAATTATATACTTTGGTAATTCATAAATGAAATAATGAAGCCACAACAAATCCTCATTAAATAGAGGGATTTGAGGATAGTTACAATTAATGACCATCTTGGCTTGCTCGCGTGGGTAAGAAGATTAATTACTACATGCTAGATCCTGACCATCGATTGCTATGGATTTAAAACTCAATCAACAAGGTACATTAAGAGTTGCCACTTGCTTTGTGGATCATGCTAGGAAACAAAAAAGAGGTGCTTTAAAATTGACATGTATTCGTTTGCATCCTTACCCAATCGTCCTTGACTTGTGCATTGTCGATCTTGTTGATAGTGGTAAAATATTGACCACATCTCGAAAGCATCACCCGTTGCCAATTCACAATCCATTTTGAGACCTCATCAAGCAATGGCCTCAAAGCTAGCAATGATATACTAATCGTCGATTTGGTCGTGGGAAGATCATAGCCAAATATTTCTGCTTTACCTCGCTCATCATGGGTTGCCTCTCTGCCAAGCCACCTCAACCGAAGATAAACCAAACTCGTGCAATGGGGAGGAACTCCACCCATCGGCAGTCACAGGTTCTCCTTTGAATGGTATAAGATAACTGGTGACAATACTAGGGCCAGTGATGGGTTAAGGGATTAACCACATCGCTCATCGTGGGTTATCTTCCTGCAGTGGGAATGAAATACACAACTGGTGATGGACCTCAGGACTGACGATGGGTTAAGAACTTAGCTACATCGTTGGTTGGGTGTCACCCTCCAAATGTAAGGACATAACATGTGATGGGAAATGAAAGTCCATGGTTCTAAAGAGCCATGTATTGCTCATTGTGTGTTACCTTGCGACGAGGAAAACACAACTTCGAATAGGTGATGAACCAATAGTGATGAACTTAAACGATGCTATGAAGGGAAGTATATCACTCATCGTGTGATAAGCATAGGCATTTCAAACAAGACTCACAATGAGAGATGGACCATGAGTAGCATATTTAAAAGGTGCAAGAGTGCACGTGTGAATAAGTTGTTCATAAAGATAGGGTCTCCTTATGAAGAATAGGTGACTTGAATGATGGGGCTGGTCAAAGATGACAACGGGATCCATAAATTCCACTCAATTAGAAGGTGACCTGGTGTAGCTGGTAAATGAACAAATACAAGCCAATAAATGGATTAAGGGTATAAAAAAAAGTAAATCAATAAAACCCTAAACCCTAATAACATTGAGGAAGAAGATTTCACAGGCTTGAAAATAGAAATAGTGGAATGATGAAAATTTAGGGTTCCACCACCCGATTTCAATGTGCTTGCTTCTTCCATGAAAGACTGGATTCTTTTGGTTGTTTGTGAGAGTTACATACTATGTTGGGTCAGTAACATCCACAAACCCATTTGTCAAAAACTCCCACAAATGATTGGCAACCATAATAGTCTTCATTTTATTAGCCCAAACATCATAGTTCTATCCATTAAAGGACAGTGGATGCTGCCAACTCTTCCCCTCATCTCTAGCCATCTCTCCTACACAAAATATTTAATACCTAGAAAAAAAATTCCCTAGCTCATGAAGAAATGGGGCCTATGGATCTGATACCATGTTAATAAATCCAAGATGAAATCCCTAAGCCCAAATTGGGCTATTTAAACAATTAAAGAATTGTTGTTCTATTTCCCAGACAACTAGAATCAAACCAAATTGCGGAAGCACAAACAATGCAAGGAGACATGGAAATTTATTTTCTATTCAATAAGTTTGGAATGGGGTGATCCCACAATAGTGGTTTACACTTTTTGGCCTAACTAGACACTGATATTTTTTTTTTTAACACAATCTCCACATTCGGGCACCTATAGCGATTAAACCGTAAAGAATTTGAAGATGATGCAAAATAGAGTCTTGTCATATTTTGTCTATAGATTCTAAATATATTTTTTTCAATTTTTTTGGAATCAGATTGCACTTCTTTTTCCATCTCCCACGAAAATTGGTTTTTTTCAAAAAATAGCATTTTTAAAAAGTGACGCACACCGTATAACACATAACTTTTTTTCCTTGAAAGATAAAATTCCAATTCTTTCAAATTTAGATTTGTAGCTCCGATATCTAGTGCTTCCACTTAGTTAGATAGTTTTTATTGAATATTTTTTCTTTAATCAAGTTTTAAAGTCAAATAAATTACAATTCGACATAACAATTATAACGTATAACTTTTTTGTATGTATCGAAATTCTTTTTTTTGTTGGATCAAGGACTCCAATATCTGGTGCACTCATATTTTCAATTTTTTTTTGATAATCTTCTATTTTTCCACTGTGCAAAAGAGTTTTGTTTTCGTGAAAAACCTATATTTAATAAAACTTAAAACAAATAGATAATATAATCAAAACTACTAAAATTATATTCGTTGGATAGCTCATTTTGAGGGGAACCCGATACTAGTTGGGTTTTGAGATCTTCTCCATTTTCATTCTAAAATTGAGCTTCGAAACGCAAAATTTTCAACAATTCTGGTGCCTTAGGAACCAAGGATGAAAAAAGAGGGGTTCGGCCGAACAAGTGTTCGGTCGAACTTGGGTTTGACCAAACCCATGTTCAGCCGAACCACCAACACATACAATTAAAAAAAGCAATTAAATGAATGTGTTTTTTGTTTTAGCCATACTAAATGGGTTCGGCCGAACCTAGGTTCGGCCGAACCCACTCTAGTATGATTTTTTAATAGGGGATTTAGTTGGTTCGGCCGAACCAACTAAATGGTTCGGTCGAACCTTAAGGTTCGGCCGAACCCATTTGATATGAGGAATGGGAAAATTTTGAAATTTCCTTCCTCTTCAAAAGTGTAAACCACTTATGTGGCTTCACCCAATGACATTATAAAAGGGTAAACTTAAAACTCAGAAAAATAAAATCTAAACTACATATTACAAACTGTTAGTAGCTATCTGGTCCAAGCTACACCCAAAAGTCTAAATATCAAGAGATGCACAGAGCTCTACCTAGAGCAATCACTGCTTAGACAAATAAAAATAAAAATACAACTGCTATTGTTCAGGAGCTTCTCTGAATCACACAGAGAACCCATAAAAAATCATTCCTTTTTTCAGACTGCTGCAAAAAAAAAAAACACATATTCTATTCTTCTGATTTCCCTACAATACATTGACATTTTCTTTTGTCTGATGCTGGGGACACAAATTTCCCCCCAAAATTTCAAACTCACCTAACAAATTTGATTCTTCTACAGATTGAGTTGCACACCAAGAGCAAGTTGGGAAAGCAATCCCCAAAAAAATCTTAATTCCCCTAATAGGTAGGTGGCAACAAGAGGAGGCTCAAGAGAAATTAATTTATCCAACAATGAGACTAGGGTTTGATTGAGGATTGACTCCTTCTACACTTCAAATTCCACTTTCATTACACAATAAAATGATGCATGTGTTGGATTTTCCATAGTAGCTTTCATGGAAAGAGCCCTCTCATTTCTACTTCACTATTGAAGAAATCATATCCTTGAATGTCCTCATCTAATAATTGGTTTACATTGTATTCATCATGCACTAATTTGATAGCTATGTGTACTAGATTTTTGTAGGATTGAATTAAATCAAGGTAATTTGACAAGAAAATAGAAAGAACTTGAGGTGGAAGTAAAAACCAAGGAGTGAATACATAGGTGTTGTTTTTCGATGTGATCTTGCAGATCACTTATTCTTCCCTACTACAATGGAGAACAAAAATTTGGCATTGGTTTTTTATGATTGAACGACCTCATAATTGAGTATTCCCAATTTCTAGTAGGAAACTTCACTCTCACACATGATGAATGAATCTTGAGTTAATTGGGATTTTTACTTTGGTACTGATAAATCTTCCCAATTTGCATTGGGAATGAACCTTACTTATCCTAAGACACATGCAACTTGATGTAGATGCAAAGGTGTTTCTTTTGAGATGTGAAATAGAGGAAAAGAGGGGGGAGACCCTAGGATTTAACTCTAGGGATTTAGGTACCTTTCCTTCATTTCTATTTGGAATGGACGTGGTGGGGGTTTGATAGTTTTGGAAAAGGTATTAGACCAAATTACAACCTGAAAGGTGAGTCAACCTTCCCTTGACCAAATTGGGAATGGATTTTGGAATGAAATGCAATGATTTAACTAGGCTAATGATGCAACTAACTATTTTGAAGCAAAAACAACAAAACTAGAATGTCACAGAGAAATTTAGACTTTAGAAATGAACTGAGCAGAGTACTATGCACTTGTGATATGAAGTTGAAGCTAATTTTTTAGGACCTAGGTGAATATGTCCTACTAGATGAATCTTGAATCTGATTTCACAGTCCTTTGGAGCTAATTAGACCCTTCTTTTTTTGGTTGTTGTGTTGTCAGATCTTAATTGGGTGTTGAGATAACTAAGTTTTCATTTGTTTTCAAGGTGTAGGGTTTGAATGCAATAATGAATAATTTACCTTCAAACTTCTCGCAATATTTTTTTGATCTGAAACCTGCACATTCAAAGATAGAGTAAGGGTTGTATCATATAGGGGCTTGCCTCAGTCAAACCTCGTGTTGGTGCTTCCACCTCCACAATGACAATGTCAATGAAAGATATATAAATGGAAAATGAATGATGAATAAAAAATGACTTGCAATTCACCACTCAAAAATGGCTTCCATGAAGGATTGAAGTCACACAAATCTCCTCAAGTCTTGATTATTATTGGCTTGATATTTGACATGATGCTTTGATATTGAATTGCTGCAATATAAATCTCTAAAATTTTGCTCTTAACTTGCTTGATAATGCTCTTAACAATAATTCTTGCTCTTAATTTTCTCATTAATGGAAGATATTTTTAAAATGATGAAATGAATATGTATTTATATGCAATGAATCTAATTTCCCTTAAATTAAATCCCAATAGTTGATTGAACCATTGATTTTTGGCTCTCTTGGACTTCTCTAACTCTTCTAGGGTTTTTCACCTAAAAGGAGAGAGGTAGGGCCAAAAATGAAAACTAGTTCATTCAAATTATGTTATATGCAATGTTGTCTAATCTAAATGAAGTAAACTAAATGCAATTGAATGATCTAAATGATTAAATATGAATGCAAGACTAAGATTTATGCCTTGTTTGAAAACATAGTGTTGTTTGCAAAAATCTTGAAAGAATGAACAAAAATGCAAATTAATCTAAACAAAAGGCTATTTCTCAGAATGTGTGTCCCTGGAAAACTGTAGATGGCTGGAAAATAGTCTAGAAAATTGATGAAACTTGAATCTGGGCTGACTAGAACTCATTCGCCACCTTGGGCAAATCAGTCCCAAATCAAGACTTTTCTGCACAGAATTTGTTTTCTGACAGTTAGGGACCTGAAATTGCATCTGACTTAAATTTGCACCTTAGGAGGGACTCATTCACTAAGCATGGAAAATTAGTCCACTTTCAAATTTTTGTCCCGCACCTTGATGCCTGTACAACAATTTCTAACAAAAACCCAACTTCGGATCTCAAAAAATTCACCGCCAAGTAAAATTCATTGCCAACAATTCACCGCAGCAGAAAATTAATTGCATTAATATTTTTTAATATATATTCTTTTGGAAAAAAAATCAAAGTTTTGGAAATATATATTAAAAAATATTAATGCAGTTAATTTTCTGGCAGAATTGTTGGTGGTGAATTTTACTTGGTGATGAATTTGTCATGGCGGTGAATTTCGCTTAACGATGAATTTATCGTGACGGTAAATTTTCCACCGATGAATTGGTGACGGTAAATTTTCCTAGAACCATTTTCTTTTATTTATCTTATTGTTTGTTTTACTATTATGTTCTAAATTTATAGAATCTTCCTTCATATTTACATGTTCCTTGCATAAAGATTCTAGAGTAATTTAATTAATCAAACAAGACGACCAATTCCGAAGTCGAGAATGATCAGTGTTCTTAAATAAATGCTTACAAATTAAATAAGTAACGGTGCTTTGTTGAAAATTTGATGAACGTGGGTCGCACAGCTTTGAAAGAAAACATAATATTTTAAACTAAAATTAAGGTTAAAAATGGGTCGCACGGCTTTGAAAGAAGGAAAACATATATTTTTTAAATGGCGTTGAATTCATAGAGTAGGTATTTGGTGAGAGGCCTTTAACTCTTCATTCGAGAAGCGAGGCTCATCTTTGGACAGCTTTCAGATTTGGTAGCTTTTTCAGCTACTCTTTGACGTCCATTGTAGAAGTCAGGCTCATTCTAGAATCTTCTCGAAGAAGAAGAGAACCAGAGTCTTGTGTTTGAAACACTTTAAAATTAGACCTGCACATGTTTCAATGTTTTTCATGGCAGTGACTCAATAAATATAAATATTGGTATCTACATCTACAACGTCTGTACATGAGTTATTTAAATCTGAAGTCGGTGCAACATTAACTGACGTGAATGTTCTGAATCGATTTCTGCTTTTACCTTTGTTGGCTCCACAAAAAATTAGTTGTTCTCATCAGAAATCCAAATCAGCAGAGAAATATATACGAGTTAAGGAGGATCAGCTGAATTTGTGGAGACTTCAATGAACCCATTGAATGTTAGATGTGTGATGCAGTCAAAGATAGTTTTGTATTGATAACTAGGGGAGTGGGGCCTAAGTGGAGCATTTTATCGTTGGAGATTCACTGGATCAGAAATAAATAAAGAAATGACTGTCACATCAGATAAACTTCAGTGCAGTCAAATTTATTTTTAGTCAGTTGGATTAAATCTGTCATGTGTAATGTTTCAATTGGTCCATCCATTTGGACGACTGGCCGATTGTCAATCGGGTCCACCCTCGGATACTGCATAGCGGAGACCTAGCACTAGTTCGATAGTCGTGTGGCAATTGAAAAGCTCACCACCCTGAACATCCACTTCCTCGCATTTATCGTGTGTCGCCTCCTCAGTCCCTTTTGTCCAACGACTTGCACTATGCATCCCTTCCCTTTACTCAACCTGAATGACACAGTTCCAAGGCCTTAGATCATTCAATGCTCCAAAACATTGCACATCTCGCTCATTTTCACCCCTTTCCTACACACAACTTTTTGAGTCTTTGTTGCCTTTTGCATCAATACATGTTCGGCTTCACTCTCTGCAACTAACCTTTGGCATCAATACGTGTTCGGCTTTGCATGTTCTTCTTTTGACCACTTGACAATGGATATTAGGGTCGTGTCTAATAGGCTCCAACATCCAATGTGACCTTCATTCAAACTAGGTGAGGTTTTTAACCTCACTAAGGTTGTACTTTTGTCCTGTGTTTGGTGTTGCTTCTTTATTCGAATATTTTTTTTTGATTTCCATGCCATAAAATTTGTGTTCGATAACTTGAAAGTTATGTTATTTTTTCAAAGCTTTTGAAATGAATATTTAAATTGTTTATATGGTTTTTCATAGTTTGAAGGTTCTCTTGCTTTGTGGGTGCTTCCAGATTTTGTATTCATAAACATAGTTATTTTAACAAGGAAAAAATGGTTTTGTTCAAGTATCATTGTGACTTAGTTAATGGTTTTGTCTCCAAATTGGTTTATTCTTTGTTTTAATATAAGGATTTAAATATTCCGATAAAATAACAAGGAGGGTGTGAATGCTTCAAATGTAGTTGAGTTTGACTTATTTTCTTGCATACATTTGTTTTTATTTGTTCTTCATTGGAGAAATAATTAATGTGTAATTCTTCATTTGTTTTAAAATATTTGTAAAATTTCAATTAACTTGATATTTTGAGTTGGGGTTAAAATTTATCATTTGTAACAAAATAAATTGGGCATTATGTATAGGCTTATGTAACAAGCTAAATATTGGGTATTTTGTATTTTATATAGGCTTTTGGGTTGATCTATAGAAAAAATTCAAAACAAACAACCCAATTGAAAACCTACCAAAATTACACTATAAGAATTAATTAATAGATTCAATGTTATAAACTAAAATTAAATACAACCTAAATTAAGAAACCTAAGTCCAAGTTACATATTTTAAAGCTTTCAATTAAAATATGAAATTAATTTGATGGACCTTTAAATATATATGATATATGCACATAAGTTTGACTTCATTTCTTTCATCCTTTTGCAATAAATTTTTCTACGTTTTAGTCACATATTATGTCTTCGGTAGCTTCGATCTGACAATTACCCTAATTTTGTCTTGTCTCAATTTTCAAGTCATTTCAATTGTATGTTGGTATTTCGGTTTGATAGTTAGCCAAATTCAGTGTTATTAAAATTTTAAAATCATATATATACATGTATATAATATATGTATACATATGTATGTATGTATGTATGTATGTATGTATGTACATGTATGTACATATATATACATGTATAGATATGCATATGTACATATATATGTATATATGTATATGTATACATATATACAACGATATATAAATAGATAGATATATAGATAGAAAGATATATATATATAGATATTTAGAAAAATACATATATATTTGTTTTTAATATTTGTTCTTCATTTTAGTCATATACATATATTTGTATATTTGGTATGATACTTAGCCAAATCATGTCTTGTTTACTCAACTTGAATGATACACAATTTCAAAACCTTAGATCATTCAATGATCCAAAACCATGCATATCCCACTCACTTTCACCCCTTTCCTACATGCATTTTCTAAAGTCTTTGTTGTCTTAGGCATTAATACATGTTTGGCTCCACTCTCTACAACAAACTTTGGCACCAGTACATGATGTTCAACTTCACACGTCATTCTTTCAACTGCTCAGTGATGGTGACTTACTCTTGTAAGGTATACACTACTACTTGACATGCTCTTCTAAGGTAAAAACTACTACCTAACTTGCATGCTACCTCATTTAAATTGTTCTCACATGTTTTTGCTTGAAAAATGGATAGTCGAGCTAACTACAACAAGCAGCATCCTAGACAACCTCCATTCTACCCAAGTGAGGTTTTTAAGCTCACTAAGGTTTTACCATTGTCTTGTGCTTTTTTTGGTAAAACACATAACATATATACATATGTATAAAAGATAGTAAATATACAAAAGTATAATACTATAACTAGCAACGATAAACAAAATGGGAGTAGAGCTCAACCAAACAAAATAAAGAACAAAATGGGAGCATAACTCAACCAAATAGGGTAATTTTTACATGGGAATTATAGAATACTGTGATAATATTAAATCCATTCCATAACATTTTCGTCCTACTTCTCAATTTTCACGTGAGTTAGTGGGGTGAATAAGACATAATTATGTGGAGTAGACGAGACTAGAACATCTGATTCTGGTTGCTTTTCTAGATGCAATGTAGTTACTAAAGAGCAATGGCCAATTGATGAAATTGGATTTTGTGGCATTGAATTGAGAATTATCATGTGGCGAACATGATTAACAAGAAAACCAATCAACCTAAATATATCTTTGACTTGTTCCAACTTAGTAGACCTATCCCAACTATCCACCATATGAATGTTAATAAATCCAAGACAAAATCCCCAAGCCTAGACTAGGTTGTGCAAACAACTGTACAAAACTGTTGTTTTTTCCCCAGACAACTGGGATCAAACCAAATTGTGGAAGCACAAACAATGAAAGGAGACATGGAAATTTCTTTTCTATTCAATAAGCCGGAAACGACATTACAAAAGGGTAAACTTAAAACTCAGAAAAATAAAATCTAAACTACAGATTACAAACTATTAGCAACTATCTGGAAGTTGCACCCAAAAGTCTAACTATCAGGAGTTGCACAAAGCTCTACCTGGAGCAATCACTGCTTAGACACATACAAATAAAAATACAATTGTTGCTATTCAGGAGCTTCTCTGAATCACACAGAGAAACCACACAAAAAAATTCCTTTTTTCAGATTGTTGCTGCAAAAAACTAACACACATTCTATTCTTCTAACTGCCCTATAGTACATTGACATTTTCTTTTGTTTGATGCTAGGCACATAAATTTCCACCCAAAATTTCAAACTCACCTAACAAATTTATTTCTTATGTAGACTGAGCTGCATGTTAGGAGCAAGTTGGGAAAGCAATCCTTAAAAACAATCTTAATGCCCCTGGTAGGTAGGTGGTAATGGGAGGAGGCTCAGGGGAAATTAATTTCTCCAACACTCCCCCATTGTCCTAAGCCGATGAAAAAGATCAATCTTGATCCAAATCAATAATGCCCAAATTATTCCTTAGGTTCTCAAAGTTGTCCCTGCTCAAAGGCTTGGTGAATATGTCTGCTAGGTACTGCTCATACCTACAAAATTCCATTCTAATTTAACCATTTTCAACTAATTCTCTTATGAAATGATATAGGTGATGTTGGTGAATTTTCCAGCTAACCTTGGAATTTTCTAAAAGGTAGCCAACCTTTATGTTCAAAAATTTCCAAAGGGTAGTGGTGAACACAATGAATAGAGAATTCTGACGTCTCTATTCCTACACTTTAGGCTTTGTAGGACCAAGGAGGGTATTCTTTATTGTGTTCATTCAGTATATCAACTTCTCAAGAACACTTCAATATAGATTTATTCATATTTGAGGCAAACACACTAAATTCACTAAAGATTTGGTAGGCCTTTAAGAAAATTAATGTCTATGTTGCTAAGAATGTGGATGCATTTCAAACATACATTTTAGAATTGGCCAAATTTTAACAAGTATTGTTCTAATTCTTAATCCATAGCTAGGTATATGATTTATTCATTTAATGGCATGAATTATTGATGAACAAGCCAGTGCCTCATCAATTGGGTAAATAGAGTCAAATATGAAACAACCAATGATAAATCAATTATTTAATTTTGATATATTTTGACTCTCTCTAATGCCTTGCAATGCAAAGACTCATATAATCCAAAACATTACTTTTTATCAAATCCTTGCAAATTCTCACACACCCATGACTCTTCCTAAGCATTCTAATTAACCCTTTGAGTTAAAGCAAAGAAATAATGCCATGCATTCATTTGAATTATTAACGATATACAAAAAGATCTTTGATGCTTTCATTTATGGTTTGTGAAAATGTACAAAAGGAGAGTATATGTTTTGGAAATTATATTTGTTCCAATATCAGTAATCTATGTAAAACCATTTAAGATAGTATCCCATCAAATTCATCAAGCATTCTTCATTATCACTTTACTTCTTATACTCAAATTTACCTAGAACATACTAAACTCAAAATTTTGATCAGAACCCCCACACTCAACCATGAAATCCCTTTTATAACACAAGGGAGTGCAAAGCATCCAGATCAAAATGTAATTATATTTCATGCTAATTTCAAAGTTCATTTCATTGGGGTTAATTTCTCAAACCATTACATCTTTAATCATTCCTTTATCACATAAAAAGCAAAAGGAAAAATGGAGTGCCAACCCATTTGTCGAAGCCGCCATGCAATCCTTCCAAAAAGCATCGCCAAAATTAGCACGTTCACCAACACTGGAGTAACCACCATCGTAATCATCACATGAACCCAAGAACCAACACCAACAAAACAAACCAATAGAATTAGCCACGTAGAAGCCTAATCACCACAACACCCAAAACCCAACACCATTAGAAGAGGACACAGGTGTTACCCGACCTTGTCAGCCATCGAGTAACCACCCTCGCCGGGTCTTATGATAGAGAGTGGAATCGTAATAATAATCTTGTCCTCTAAATCACTATAAGGCACAAAAGAAGTAGGGAATTGATTAGGGATAGGGCTTGCTCCTCCCTCTTCACTTGAAGAACTATTATAAATTAAGATAGGAGTGGCGGGTTTCTTCGAACAAACCCTAAGACCCGAACCATACCTCGTTAATTCTTTCACAAACAAAGGTCCCTTCTCTTTTGTCTCGACCAGTTTCTGTGACACAATTTTGTTCCTTAGGGAATATGTGCTCCTAACAGTAACCTTCTCACATTTCCTACGTGCACTTCTCCTTTTCTTTGGAACAGTTGGCACCTCAGCTGGGAGGGGTTTTTCCTCAGGTACATATGCAACTCGTTCTTGCATACTCAACCTTCGAGGCCTCCAAAATGGTGCAATAGGAGTACTACTAGACTCGCTCATTTTTTCAGGATATAATGACAACCAAAGCCAGTTATGCAGAAGAACACAAACCATAGTTTCCAGGAAATTCACATGTACAAGCAATGAAAACACCCATAGATTTCAATCTTAGAGAATAGATGAACCACAATTAGCAATGCAACAAGCATACACACCTATATGCCAGAAGACGCCATGCCACCACCTTAGCAACTGCTTGCACTCAAAACTTCTATGATTATCTATCAAGTACTCACAACAATTAATTCTATGCTTTGATAATTCACAAATGATTTAATCAAGCCATAGAAAATCCTCATTAAATAGAGGGATTTGAGGCCAATTACAATTAATGGACATCTTGGCTCGCTCGCATGGGAAAGAAGATCAATTACTGCATGCTAGATCCTGACTGTCGATTGTTGTGGATTTAAAACTCGATCAACGAGGTACATTAAGAGTCGCCACTTTCTTTGTGGATCATACCAGGAAATAGCAAGGAGGTGCTTTAAAGATGACACTTATCCGTCTGCATCCTTACCCAATTGTCCTTGGCTTGTCCATTGTCGATCCTACTAATCGTGGTAAAATCCTGACCACATCTCGAAAGCATCACCTGTCGCTAGTTCACAATCCATTTTGAGACCTCATCAAGCGATGGCCTTAGAGCCAACGATGAGATACTAACTATCGATTTGGCCGTGGGAAGATCACAGCCAAAGATTCCTGCTTTACGTAGCTCATCGTGGGTTGCCTCTCTACCAAGCCACCTCATTCGGGGATAAACCAAACCCACGCGATGGGGAGGAACTCCATCCATCTACAGTCACAAGTTCTCGTTTGAATGGTATAAGATAATCGGTGACAATGTTGGGACCAACGATGGGTTAAGGGATTAACCGCATCACTCATTGCGGGCTATCTTCCTACGGTGGCAATGAAATACATGACTGGTGATGGGCCTCAAGACCAACAATTAGTTAAGAACTCAACCGCATCACTAGTCGGGTGCCACCCTCCAAATGTAAGGACATAACATGCGATGGGCAATGAAATTTCGTGGTTCTAAAGAGCCATGTATCGCTCATCATGTGTTACCCTGCGACGGGCGATGAACCAATAGTGATGAACTTAAATGATGCTATGAAGGGAATTATATCACTCATCGCGTGATGAGCACATGCATTTCAAATACGACTTGCTATGAGCGATGGACCATGAGCAACATATTTAAAAGGTGTGAGAGCGCACGTGCGAATAAGTTGTTCATAAAGAGAGGGTCTTCCTAGGCAGAATAGGCGACTTGAATGATGGAGCAGGTCAAAGATGACAACAGGAGCCATAAAATGCCACTCAATTAAAAGGTGACTTGGTGTAGCCGGTAAATGAAAAAATACAAGCCAATAAAATGATTAAGGTTATAAAAAAGTAAAGCAACAAAACCCTAAACCCTAATAACATTGAGGAAGAAGATTTCACAGGTTTGAAAATAGAAATAGTGGAATGATGAAAATTTAGGGTTCCACCAGTGGCTCTAATTGGGGATGTATGCCTCTTGCAGGCATAGAAAGAATCTAGATCTCTAATTGAAGTAGACCAACAAGAAGAATGAGCATGGTTGTGGGGATATAGAATGTAACCCTCCTTTTCCATCACAAAATACTTCTCACCCATTTAAATATTGACTTCATTTTCCAAATTGGAGGCCCAATGACCTCCCAAAGCTTAGAAGGAGCTCTTTCCTCTGTCAAATACCTTATTCTATTTTGATATCAATGGATCAAGATCTGTATTGTGCACTTTTGAGCAACCAGTACCACCATAAATGACATCATCCACTCCACTTACCATGAAGCGTTTTTGCTCATTATTTGGTTGCATCACAAGCTCATCTAGATGAATTGGAAAGATAAAACTTTCATATTCCACCTGATCATAGATTGTGACATTGCATTCATTTTTTTCATCAGATCGAAGGTCTTCAAAAACACCCTGCTGTATGCAATATCTAATTTCTCCCAAGGTATTTGAGGAATGGAATACAAGTATAGGAGGATCTTCATTCTGCCCTACCCAAGTGTCCACTTCATTAGATGGAAGCAACTCCATGATAAGATCCATAAGGCATGGAGCTTCTGCAAAAAATTCAAGTGCACACTCGTACTGATTAACATCATGCTTAATGTCATTTGTTCCCCTAGGTTCCCCTTCACATGAATCAAACAATCCTGTAACATGTGCATAATTTGAAAGTTCAAAAAACTATTTATCATCAACACCAACACTGCATTCAGTGTTGTCATTAATGATTTTTTTCTTATTGTTGTCATCTTCATCTTTGAGGTCGCCTTCATGTGAGTAATTATCACTTTCAATTATTAGTACCTCTGAATGGCACCCCTAATTACTATTCAATACAACTTGCTTACTCACTTGCATGCATTCCATTTCATCAATGTTTATACCATCACATTTCTCATGTGACTGAGTAATTGTTGAACCAACATTACCTCCCTCAAGGGAAAAGTAAAAAATTTTGGTATCAGGCTTACCTCCACTCCCTGCTATTTCGACTGTAAATATCCTTCATATTTTCTAGTAACACCTACTAAGCACTCATAAGAGTCTTCAACAAAAAGTGGATTATTCAGAATCTAGTAGGAATTATTATTTGTTACCTCACATGCTAATAAGGGTTCATCATATAAGGGATTTTCCCACAACTTCATTATCGTCAAAGAAAAATCTACCTTCTCGATATGAAAGTCAAAATCTTCCAAATCATCATTACATTCAGAATCGCCATAGTCATTGGAAGAATATACAAATGAACTCTCCATTCTACCCACATCATCAATATTTAACCCCTTCAACTCACATTCTAAGAACTCATTATTAGATAAATTAGCAAGGTTGTCAATGTTATTAATGTGTGATGACATTAATTCAAAATCCATGTGCTTGTCATAATGTGCAATTTGCTCATTTAATAATGAAGACCTTTTATTATCCACAAGTACCTTATACTCCTCTTCATGTGTACTTGACTCTACCTCTGCTTCATATGAGCAATCAAGAACAATAGGGCCAGAAGCATGTTCATCATTTTTAGCTCCATACTTAGTACTAGCATACTAAACACATATGTGCTTATCTTCAATCTCTTCATCATTCACAGAATTGATATACTTCATTGATGAAAAACACACCTTACATTTAAAATTTGCACTAAGTGAAACTTGATCATCCACTAGAGGACAAGTGATTTCATCAAAATTCATATCACTGCATTCTCTAGGTGGAGAAAACACCTCTAGATCATCCTTACAAGAGCATTCATAAGCATTAGAAAAATAATCACGTTGGCTATCATTATACTCTTCATCACAAGAAAACTCATCACTATACAAACCATGTTCAAATTCTTTGAAGCGAGTGCCTAAACATCTATCTTTAATGTCTTGATTATTGATTTGTGATGGAATCTCATCAACATTAGTATCATTCTCACTAACTAAGACATGACATGGAATGACATTAAACATCTATTTTGACTCTCCTTTTCCTGAGACATCATTAGGAATGCATTCATACATATTTACTTTATCATCATCCCATGTATCTTTTCCTTCAACATCACCATATTGCTCTGCCTTTTGAATCTTTTCAACAGAATAATTGTTGTCTTTATCTTGGGAATCCATATTTCCTGCACATTCACATTTAATAGATTCCATAGCTTTTATCCAGTTAAGTACTTGATCAAAACTATGAGGCTTCAATTCTTTATGCAAAGGACTCAACCTAGATTCATAAATTTCATAGAACAAAACAATGTACTTAGAATCTTTAGATCTTAAAGTGAGAGGGACTTCTATCAAAGCATCCAAAAATCTCAAAAATAGTTCATATGATGATTCTCCATTAAACCTCTACATTTTATACAAATTTTCAATAGAATACTTTTGAGCAACATTGCTCAACCTTTGCTCACTCTTAACCTGGGATTTATTATAATTTGCATATTGTGATAATGGAGAAATCAAAACACCAGAAGCATTATCATCTTGACAAGTAACTATTACCTGATCCATGAGTTTTATTTGCATGGGGTATATTAGGATGATCAACACTCGCATCCCTATGCCATTTCATCATTGAGTACCTCAAATTATTCTCAATATCCATAGCACTTTGATATTTCTTATGCAATGTTGTAGGCTCTTTATCCCTCAATGGATAGCTCATCTTGCTATCAAATGCACCATGGTATACGACCAAGCATTCAACATCATTTGGTCTGATATTTTCAGGGATATCCTTTATAGCTCTTGTAAATCTGAGATTAAAAGAAGGGACTAATCCATTTCATGTCTTTCAATTTGCATGAAATTTCTCCTCACTTCACTTGGATTCACCCTTTCACCAAATTGCTCCATAAAAATTATCTTAATTTCATTCCAAGAGTATATAGAGGATGATGGTAGGAAAGAGAACCGGTCTCTTGCATCCCCCTTCAAGGACTACACAAGCAATTTCATAATCACATCCTCAACATCTACTTCATAATCTCCCATTAAATCTGCAAACTCCTGCAAATGTTTGCTTGCTGAATCAAACTTCTCTCCATTAAATTTTGGTATATTGTCCCTGATCTTGGGTGGTACAATGTTTGGAAAGCCACAAATATTATTGAAATTTATGGCCCTGTACCTTTCAATAATAAAATTCCTTTGACGTGACAGGGGGTACTCATCATGTGTCATTACATTCATGTTTGGTTCTAGATGTACAATTTGAAAAGACATCTTGTTCTACCCTTTGCAAATTTTGTTAGTGTTATCAAAAGGTAACTCAAATTCCTTTTACACTTAAGATTGTAAGCCTTTATGATGTAATTTTTCTAATTCTTCTTTGCATAATACTATTCAACAGGTGAAATTCGTGAATATGACAGATTTCAACATCCATTTCAACTTCACTTTAATATTATGCAAAGATATTATTCCTTTCCATATCTTAGTGCTTTTTCACCAAATTGGGAAGCATTTATGTCCTATATCTTGAAAATTCCCACAAATTATCTGCAAATATAATGATATTTCCTCATATTCATGAGAATACCAAGAGTTTTAGAGCGTCTTTTCACCTTCGATCTTGAAGTGTGCAGAATTGAAGCCTTATCATATTCTTTGTCAGGTTATTTGAGTTAGAGTCACCACCTCTCCTTAGAGGATTATACTTCAAAATAGATTTCATTCTGGGTTTTCTCCACCAACGGAGTCACCTTCAAATCTTTCAAACTTTGTTGCTACTAGCACTTTTACTAGGTCCAAGAATTACACACTATCTAAACTAGATGTTCATATTTATAACACCATTTGACTTTGTAATAAAATAATCTGCAACTGGAGAATGAAAATTGTCCCTAGCAGAGTCACCATTTCTATTGGTGTTTTTTCCAGCTAACCTTGGAATTTTCTAAAAGGTATCCAACCTTTATGTTCAAAAATTTCCAAAGGGTAGTGGCCAACACAATGAAAAGAGAATTTTGAGGTCTCTATTCCTATACGCTAGGCTTTGTAGAACCAAGGAGGGTATTCCTTATCATGTTCATTTGGTATATTAACTTCTAAAGAACACTTGAATATAGATTTATTCCTATTTGAGGAAAACACACTAAATTCACTAAAGATTTGGTAGGCCTTTAAGCGAATTAATGTCTATGTTGCTAAGAATGTGGATGCATTTCAAACATACATTTTAGAATTGGAAAATTTTAACAAGTATTGTTCTGAATCTAAATCCATAGCCAGGTATATGATTTATTCATTTAATGGCATGAATTATTGATGAACAAGCCAGTGCCTCATCAATTGGGTAAATGGAATTAAATATGAAACAACTAGTGATACACCGATTATTTAATTCTAATATATTTTGACTATCTCTATAATGCCTTGTAATGCAAAGACTCATATCATCCAAAACAATACTTCTTATCAAATCCTTGCAAATTCACACACACCCATGACTCTTCCCAAGAATTCTAATTAACCCTTTGAGTTAAAGAAAAGAAATAAAGCCATGCATTCAATTGAATCATTGACGATATACAAAAAGATCTTTGATGCTTTCATTTATGATATGTGAAAATATACAAAAGGAGTATATGTTTCAGAAATTATATTTGTTCCAATATCAGTAATTTATATAAAACCATTTAAGATTATTACATATATAACTTATGCCCAAGACAGTCTCCCAACAAATTCATCAAGCATTCTACATTATCACTTTACTTCTTATACTCGAATTTACCTAGAACGTATTGGACTCAAAATTTTGATCAGAACCCCCACACTAGCCATGAAATCCCTTTTATAACACAAGGGAGCGAAAAAACATCTGGCTCAAAATGTAATTACATTTCATGCTAATTTCAAAGCTCATTTCATTGGGGTTAATTTCCCAAACCATTACATCTTTAATCATTCCTTTATCATGGGAAAATCAAAAAGAAAAAAGGAGTTCCAACCCATTTGTTGAAGCTGTCACGCAAGCCTTCCAAAAAGCATCACCAAAATTGGAACGTTCACGAACACTAGAGTAACCATCATCACAATCATTGGCATGAACCCAGGAACCAACACCAACAAAATGAACCAATAGAACTAGCTACTTGGAAGCCTAATCACCACAACACCCAAAACCCAACACCATTAGAAGAGGACACAGGTGTTACCCGACCTTGTTAGTCACTGAGTAACCACCCTCACCGGGTCTTATGACAAAGAGTGGAGTTGCAATAACAATCTCGTCCTCTAAATCGCTATAAGGCACCAAAGAAGCAGGGCTAGGACTAACTCCTCCCTCTTCACTTGAAGAACTATAAGAAATTAAGATAGGAGCAGTGGGTTTCTTCAAACAAACCCTAGGACTTGAACCATACCTTGTTAATTCTTTCACAAACAATGTCCCCTTCTCTTTTGTCTCGACTAGTTTCTGCAACACAATTATGTTCCTCAGGGCATAGGTGCTCCTAACAGTCACCTTCTCACATTTCCTACATGCACTTCTCCTTTTCTTTGGAATAGTTGGCACCTCAGCCGCGACAAGTTTGTCCTCAGGTACGTATGCAATTGGTTCTTCCATACTCAACCTTCAATACCTCCAAACTAGTGCAACATGAGTACTAGGTTAGCTCATTTTTTTGGGATATAATGATAACCAGAGCTAGTTATGCAAAAGAAGACAAACCACAATTTCCAAGAAATTCACACATATAAGCAATGAAAACACCCACAAATTTCAGTCATAGAGAATAGTTGAACCGTAATTAGCAATGCAACAAGCATACACATGTACATTCCAAAAGATGCCATGCCACCACCTTAGCAACTTCCTGTGCTCAAAACTTCTGCAATTATCTATCCAATATTGGAATCAATTAATTCTATGCTCTGGTAATTCATAAATGACTTAATCAAGCCACAACAAATCCTCATTAAATAGAGGGATTTGAGGCTAGTTACAATTAATGACCATCTTGGCTTGCTCGCGTGGGTAAGAAGATCAATCACTACATGCTAGATCTTGACCATTTATTGCTATGGATTTAAAGCTCGATCAACAAGGTACATTAAGAGTTGCCACTTGCTTTGTGGATCATGCTAGGAAACAACAAGGAGGTGCTTTAAAGTTGACATGTATCCATCTGCATCCTTACCCAATCGTCCTTAACTTGTGCATCGTCGATCCTGTTGATCGTGGTAAAATCCTAACCACATCTCGAAAGCATCGCCCATTGCAAGTTCACAATCCATTTTGAGACCTCATCAAGCAATGTCCTTAGAGCTAGCAATGATATACTAACCATCGATTTGGTCGTGGGAGGATCATAACCAAATATTTCTGCTTTACCTCACTCATCGTGGGTTGCCTCTTTGCCAAGCCACTTCAACCGAAGATAAACCAAACCCATGCGATGGGGAGGAACTGCACCCATCGACAGTCACGGGTTCTCCTTTGAATGGTATAAGATAACTGGTGACAATACTTGGTCCAGTGATGGGTTAAGGGATTAACCACATCGCTCATCATGGGTTATCTTCCTGCAATGGGAATGAAATACACAACTAGCGATGGACCTCAAGACTGGCGATGGGTTAAGAACTTAGCTGCATCACTGGTTGGGTGTCACCCTCCAAATGTAAGGAGATAACATGCGATGGGCAATGAAAGTCCATGGTTCTAAAGAGCCATGTATTGCTCATCGCATGTTACCCTGTGATGAGGAAAACACAACTTTCAATAGGTGATAAACCAATAGTGATGAACTTAAACAATGCTACGAAGGGGAGTATATCACTCATCGTGTGATGAGCACAGGAATTTCAAACAAGACTCGCGATGAGAAATGGACCATGAGCAACATATTTAAAAGGTGCAAGAGCGCACGTGTGAATAAGTTGTTCATAAAGATAGGGTCTCCCTAGGAAGAATAGGTGACTTGAATGATGGGGCCGGTCAAAGATGATAGTGGGAGCCATAAAATTCCACTCAATTAGAAGGTGACCTAGTGCAGCTGGTAAATGAACAAATACAAGCCAATAAATGGATTAAGGGTATAAAAAAAAAGTAAAGCAATAAAACCCTAAACCCTAATAACATTGAGGAAGAAGATTTCATAGGCTTGAAAATAGAAATAGTGGAATGATGAAAATTTAGGGTTCCACCACCTAATTTCAATGTGCTTGCTTCTTCCATGAAAGATTGGATTCTTTTGGTTGTTTGTGAGAGTTGCATACTATGCTGGATCAGTAACTTCCACGAACCCATTTGTCAAAAACTCCCACAAATGATTGGCAACCATAATAGTCTTTATTTTATTAGCCCAAACATCGTAGTTCTATCCATTAAAGGATGGTGGATGTTGCCAACTCTTCCCCTCATCTCTAGCCATTTCTCCTACACAAAAGATTTAATACCTAGAAAAAAATTTCCTAGCTCATAAAGAAATGGGGCCTATGGATCTGATACCATGTTAATAAATCTAAGATGAAATCCCCAAGCCCAAATTGGGTTGTTTAAACAACTACAAAATTGTTGTTCTATTTCCCAGACAACTAGAATCAAACCAAATTGCGGAAGCACAAACAATGCAAGAAGGAGACATGTAAATTTCTTTTCTATTCAATAAGCTGAGAATTACATTACAAAAGGGTAAACTTAAAACTCAAAAAAATAAAATCTAAACTACATATTACAAAATATTAGTAGCTATTTGGTCCAAGCTACACCCAAAAGTCTAACTGTCAAGAGATGCACAAAGCTCTACCTAGATAAATCACTGCTTAGACACATACAAATAAAAATACAATTGCTATTGTTCAGGAGCTTCTCTAAATCACACAGAGAATCCACACAAAATCATTCCTTTTTTCAGACTACTGCTACAAAAAAATAACACACATTCTATTCTTCTGATTTCCCTACAGTACATTGACATTTTCTTTTGTTTGATGCTGGGCACACAAATTTCCCCCCAAAATTTCAAACTCACCTAACAAATTTTATTCTTCTACTTATTGAGCTACACGCCAAGAGCAAGTTGGGAAAGCAATCCCCAAAAACAATCTCAATGCCCCTAACAGGTAGGTGGCAACAGGAGGAGGCTCAGGGGCAATTAATTTCTCCAACAATGAGAATAGGGTTTGATTGAGGATTGATTCCTTCTACACTTTAAAGGCCACTTTCATTACATCATAAACTGATGCATGTGTTGGATTTTCCATAGTATCTTTCATGGAAAGAGCCCTCTAATTTCTACTTCACCATTGAAGAAATCATATCCTTGAATGTCCTCATCTAATAATTGGTTTACATTGTATTCATCATGCACTAATTTGATAGCTATGTGTACTATATTTTCATAGGATTAAATTAAATCAAGGAAATTTGACAAGAAAATAGAAAGAATTTGAGGTGGAAGTAAAAACCAAGGAGTGAATACATAGGTGTTCTGTTTCGATGTGATCTTGCGGATCACTTATTCTTCCCTACTACAATGGAGAACAAAAATTTGGCATTGATTTTCATGATTGAATGACCTCATAATCGAGTATTCCCAATTTCTAGTATGAAACTTCACTCTCATACATGACTAATGAATCTTGAGTTAATTGGGATTGTTACTTTGGTACTGATAAATCTTCCCAATTTGCATTGGGAATGAACCTTACTTAGCCTAAGACACATGTGACATGATGTAGATGCAAAGGTGTTTCTTTTGAGATGTGAAATAGAGGAAAAGAGGGGGGAGACCCTAGGATTTGACTGTAGGGATTTAGGTACCTTTCCTTCATTTCTATTTGGAATGGAGGTGGTGGGGGTTTGATAGATTTGGACAAGGTATTAGACAAAATTACAACCTGAAAGGTGAGTCAACCTTCCCTTGACCAAATTGGGAATGGATTTTGGAATGAAATGCAATGATTTAACTAGGCTAATGATTCAACTAACTATTTTGAAGCAAAAAAAACAAAGCTAGAATGTCACAGAGAAATTTAGACTTTAGAAACAAACTGAGCAGAGTAATACACACTTGTGATATGAAGCTGAAGCTAATTTTTTAGGACCTAGGCGACTATTTCCTACTAGATGAATCTTGAATCTGATTTCATAGTCCTCTGGAGCTAATTAGACCTTTCTTTTTTTGGTTGTTGTGTCGTCAGATCTTCATTGGGTGCTGAGATAACTAAGTTTTCATTTATTTTCAAGGTGTAGGGTTTGAATGCAATAATGAATAATTTACCTTCAAACTTCTCCCAATATTATTTTGATCTGAAACCTACACATTCAAAGATAGAGTAAGGTTGTATCATATAGGGGCTTGCCTCAGTCAAACCTTGTGTTGGTGCTTCCACCTCCATAATGACAATGTCAATGAAAGATATATAAATGGAAAATGAATGATGAATCAACAAGGACTTGTAATTCACCACTCAAAAATGGCTTCCTTGAAGCATTGAAGTCAAACAAATCTCCTCAAGTCTTGATTATTATTGGCTTGATATTTGACATGATGCTTTGATATTGAATTGCTGCAATATAAATCTCTAAAATGTTGCTCTTAACTTGCTTGATAATGCTCT
The DNA here is from genome assembly GCA_007258455.2 of Sequoia sempervirens. Taxonomy (NCBI): domain Eukaryota; kingdom Viridiplantae; phylum Streptophyta; class Pinopsida; order Cupressales; family Cupressaceae; genus Sequoia; species Sequoia sempervirens. The sequence goes on from VDFB02391658.1 coordinate 163,833, forward strand.
TAACAATAATTCTTGCTCTTGATTTTCTCATTAATGGTAGATATTTTTAAAATGATGAAATGAGTATGTATTTATATGGAATGAATCTAATTTCCCTTAAATTAAATCCTGATAGCTGATTGAACCATTGATTTTTGGCTCTCTTGGACTTCTCTAACTCTTCTAGGGTTTTTCACCTAAGAGGAGAGAGGTAGGGCCAACAATGCAAACTAGTTCATTCAAATTATGTTATATGCAATGTTTTCTAATCTAAATGAAGTAAACTAAATTCAATTGAATGATCTAAATGATTAAATATGAATGCAAGACTAAGATTTATGCCTTGTTTGAAAACATAGTGTTGTTTGCAAAAATCTTGAAAGAATAAAAAAATGCAAATTAATCTAAACAAAAGGCTATTTCTCAGAATGTGTGTCCCTGGAAAACTGTAGATGGCTGGAAAATAGTTTGGAAAACTGATGAAACTTGAATCTGGGCTGACTGGAACTCATTCACCACCTTGGGCGAATTAATCCCAGATCAAGACTTTTCTACACAGAATTTTTTTTTTGACAGTCAGGGAACTGAAACTACATTTGACTCAAATTTGCACCTTAGGAGGGACTCATTCACCAAGCATTGCAAATTAGTCCACTTTCAAATTTCAGTCCCACACGTTGACACCTATACAATAATTTCTAACAAAAACCCAGCTTCAGATCTCAAAAAGTTCCTGCAAAATAGCTCAAAATTGTTTGTCTAATGGGGGGTTTTCCTTGGCCAAACCCCTAGTTGGGTAATTAAACCTTGAATGGAGAAAAATCTGCTTAAACCCTAGCATTAGATGTGTTAAAGACTAGGAAAGTCTGAATCATAACAAAAACCCTATTCTATTTGATCTAGAATAAGACATGTAAGAATGATCTATATGATGCAATATCTCAACCCTAGAAATCTTACAACATATGAACAACAGGAATGAAATGACACACAGATGATAAACAAACAAGATACAAACATTAATATGAAGATAGAATGAAAATGGAAGATGGAATCAATAGGAAATCAAGTCCTTAGGTGTGATTTTGTGGCTAGTTGCACCTCTTCACCCTAGATTTCTTCATGATTCACCATAGGCATCCATTATCAATCCTTTGCAATGTTGGATGTTGACAAGAGAAGTGAGCTTCAAGACTTGCAAAAACCTTAGTTTGCTGCCCTAAAACTTTAACTTTTGCTAATGAAACTTATTGTGGAAGACTTAACTTTATGAATTGCTCTTGAAAAATGATAAAAGATAAGAAGAGATGATAAAAATATGTGTGAAATGACCTAAAATGAGTATTTATAAGGAACAACACCTTATTTTCCCATTAATTAGACCTAAGAGGCCAACATTCACTGGAAATTAAAGTTAAATTGCTTAAATTCCCACTTAAATTTGATTTTTCCCTCAAAGGGGACTCATTTTCTACCCTTGGCGAATGGGTCCCACTAGAGGGGACTCATTCGCCCAAGGTGGCGAATGGGTCCCACTATTGTTGTTTGAAGGTGGGTTTTCAGGATATGATCTAATTAAATGTTGTTTGTCAAGTTTTATGTGATTTCTCAGGTAAGATGGTCCTCTAGATCAAAATTAATGGGTCTAAGGGGCCTATAATTGTTATTTTCAAGGGTAAATGATGTGAAGGAACTCAAAAGTGGGTCCAATTATGCGTGAAATTGTCTCTTTTCTCAAGAGGGTCCAATTTTCTATAGAAAATTTAGCCCCCACTTTAGCGCCCATATGACTTTATGTGCATATGTAAGCTGAAGGACTCTAAACTATGCACCTTATTACATAAAAGGATACTCATTCAAAAAAATTGGAGAACGAAGCCCCCAGTGTAGTTATCTACACAACCATAGCATTAGGAACTACATCCTGCAACACACATTCATTAATTGCTCAAAAATCCTTTTATCTAACTCTTAGGAATCCAATTTGATGGTAGATGTATGCCCCCCTTGATTTTGCTTGCTTTACAGAGGTGGAATCAAGGTAGCAATCTAGCCACGTTGAATAAGAAACATCATATCATTGGGAATTTCCAAGTACCATGCCACATAAAAATAGATGATTGATGATGTCGAGTGTAGAATCATGATTCCAATGCATCAAACAGCGTAAAAAATGGATTACCCTAGCTCTCATTATGTTGATTTGAATAGTATCTATGTTATGAGTTCTTGAAAGGATGATAACCGTGTGTGAATGTGTAAAAGTAAAAAGAGATGAAAAGTAAGTAAAAGAAGAAGAAGAAAGTAACTTGTCACTTACTATTCATTTTACCTTCTTGTAACTTGAAAGTGACTCATGAGAGAAGAATATTCCGAGCAAACAGGATTACACACCTTTGCAGCTGGATGATCTTCATGAGCAGGTGGCATGTGGTGAGTTGTATAATGAGGTGACTCAATTCTGTAGCTTTCACCTTGTAATATTATAATAATTTAAGGATTTTTATGCATGGATAGGTTAATTTAGGGTTCTTGGAAAAAAGTTCGCAAAGTGTCCCCTTTTTTTGCGAAGTGCCCCCTTTTTTTGCGAAGTGTCCCATTTGTTTGCAAAGTGTCCCTTTTGTTCACAAAGTGTCTCGTTTCTTCACGAAGTGCCCCTATTTCTTTGCGAAATGTCCAAAAAGGGTTATAAAGTGTCTAGGGCCATTAGAAAAGCATAATAGATTGAATTTAGCATACTTTCTTGATGAATAATTTGAAAATTGAAGAGATTAGATGAAATGTAGACCATTTTGTGATGATTTTGATAGGTCCCCACTTGGTCGCAAAAACGGCTAGGCGGAAGACAACTCACATTTTTGAGAGATCATGTGCCAGCGCTATTAGTGGTAGAGGTAGAGCATTTACAATCAGTGGGTATCTATTGGGCATATCTTATGTCTCCTATGAGATACCATGACGTCATGCTTATGGCTCTATGCGAGCAGTGGGATGTAGATACCTATATCTTTCATCTTCCCACTAGGGAAATGATGATCAATCTCGCGGACGTACACTGCATTATCTGAGTTCCTATTCAGGGAGAGTGGGTATAATTCTGAGGGGATCGTTCATTCTAGGAGAAGAGAGATATGTAGTATTGTCTAGGTGGTCTAATACATGATGAGAGGGTTAGAGTGCGAATCAAGCTTCCTATGTTGTATTCGCGAGCTCCTATGGTTAGACAGATTATGATGCATACAATGGCACTGGTTCTCAATCCAAATGGATGAGCGACACACTTGGATGGGGGACTAGTTCACTTGATTTGAGGGATGTATGAGTGGAGGATATTCTATGCTTGGGGCTGCTGCATTATAGCACACTTGTATTATGATCTTGGTCAGTTTGGATTTTGAGAGATCGATAGTATGGTCCATTGTACACTTCTACAGGTGTGGTGCCTTGAGCATATCACATGTATCGGGCTTGTCGGATACCCTTATACTATAGCTATGGGCTATCCACGAGCATTCAACTATCCTTTGTGATGCCTATGGTACTATGGGGATTTACACTTTTGGAGGGTGAGGTTCAACCAACTAGAGGAGGAAAAGATCCTTTGGAGACCTTATCTACTCACTCTACAGTGTCCAGACCCCATCAAATAGTTATAGAGGATGCAGATGGATATATATCTAGTGGGGAGGCATGACTATGTTGTACGACTATTTTATTACGGGTGAGTCATGTGACAGTTTGGACTGGTGTAGACACCACCGAGGGTATCCCCCTTCATTAGACGATTAGTGCAGAGTGCCTAGAGGCCAGGTGATACTATTCAGTTGACTATAGATCATGTTTGTGAGAGTGATTCTGATGATTCAAATCATGACCAGCCCCCAGCATCCAATGCTGATGATGTCAGCAACACATATGAGCACGAGGAGTGGTGGTCATATGCACAACCAACTCTTGTGTTCCCTATGAATTACCCTATAGGTGATGCAAAGCTCACAACAGATGAGGGTGATGAGCTAGAGGAGGTAAAATATAGGCCGACAAATATATTTACAGTTGCTATTGATGATGAGTACCAATCTAAGGCCAATCCTAATTATGAGGACTCGGATGGAGGAGAGAATGAGGAGGAGGAGGATTATGAGGAGGATGATTACTACGAGGAGGAGCCACCCCTGAGTGAGGGTGATGAGGTCGCTATTGAGGATCAGTATGAGCATGGAGATTCCTCACATACTTACAGGATCATATCACAAGCAGTAGCTACAACGAACATCAGCACTCAAAGTCAGAGAGAGGCTAGCACATCCTCGATGCCCCCTAGAGATGAGGAGGTGGACATTCGTCATGCATTTGAAGACATAGGTGATGATATTTAATTTTACACATGTTCTTTAGTGATTTATGCTTTATTTTCATATATATATATCATGATGATGTGTTACCGATTGTGTACATTTTTTATCTTGTAGGAGCGATGAGAGATTGGCAAGAGTTCTATCGTCAGGTCACCACATAGATAGTGCCTGCATCTATTGACGAGGAGGAGATGGATCTTGACTATGTGCCCCCACCGATCATGGAGGAAGAGCTAGAGTCACTCACACCTTTCGCGAGGTTATGGACAGTGTATGAGAGCATGAGGAGATGAATCCATCGAGCTGAGAGTGCACTACAGTTAGCACAGTCCTCAGTAGAGGTAGAGATACTGCATGCAGAGTTGGCACAAACATGAGTGAAGAGGGATCGGATGGAAGAGGAGCAGCTTTTAGTTGTTGGTCGAGTATAGGGTCTGGAGTATGCACTAAGACTTGGCAGTTCGCGATCACGATCACACACGACCATCTCATGACATCTAGGGACTAAATCACGAGTGCTAGATCCTGAGGGGTCTAGCTCTCATAGACCATTATGATATTGTATATGATTTTGAGATGTATATAAAACTTTGACATATATATAGACATGTGTATGTGATTTTGTGATGATGTGTCTCTTTATATGGATGTTAAATGCTATGTGATTAATTAAATGACTTATAATAAAAGTATTTAATTAATGGCTACATGATTTAACAGGATTGATGTGATCTAGTGTAAAACATATTGTAGTTACATAATAGGAATGTGAATAGTATGAGGGCTAAAGCAATTATAAAATGAACTTAAATAATTACCTTAGTGTTCAAGAAACACACAAAATTAGTTTTCAAGAATGAAGCAATGTGAAAGTTATTTAGAATAACATCAAGTAACTTTAAACAACACTGTTATACCAACCATACTATTTAAAGGGGATTAGAAATAATACCGACACAAATGTGTGGCATTAATGGGTTCCCTAAGGGGACCTTATATAGTTTTCTTGAGGATTTGTTCGAGAAGCTTATTAGTATTTTCAACTTGTCCATTGGATTGCAAATAATATGGTGTAGAAAAGCGATGTTGAATATTGAATGTTTCAAGAAATGTTTGAATGTTGTTATTATTAAATGGGGTTCCATTGTCTGAAATGATTGCAGAAGGGAGTCCAAAGCAAGCAATTATGTGGTCCAAGATGAAACGAAAAATTGCTTCAGTTGTTGTAGAATGGAGGGGAATAGCTTCCACCCATTTTGTGAAGTAGTTTGTTGCTATTATGATAAATGTATGTCCAATAGAAGAAGGTGCTAAAATTTTTCCAATAAGATCTAACCCCCATACTGAAAACGGCCAAATGGGAACATTGGCACAAAGCTCAGTAGCAGGAGCATGGATCAAATTGCTATGCTCTTGGCATTTGTGACATTGTTTAACATAGGCAAAGCAATCCTTCTCCATATTTCTCCAATAATAACCCATATGAATAAGTTTTTGCACTAACAAACGTCCTCTAAAATGACCTCCTCAGGCACCAGCATGAGCCTATTCAAGCGCTAAAGGGATTTCAGAATCTCTAAGACATCATAATAGGAGACCATTAAAAGATCTTCTATATAGTGCATTTACAAGGATCACATATTTAGCCGTGAGCTTATGTAAATGCTTTCAAGTATTTGTTGTGGTAGGTTCGGGAATGGTACTGTCTTTCAAGTAGTTATATAGTGTATCATACCATTCAAACGAAGCATCTTGAGTTATCACCAAAATGTCTTCTAACAGAGTATTGATCAAGGGTTTCATGATGGGATGGATAACAAAAGTGAATTTTGTGGAAGGATCGTGTGGGGAGATGAGAGAAGCTGCAGTCACCATTGCATCCGCATGTCGATTATCTTTGTGTGGGATATTATCAATGGTGAATGAGTCAAATTTTTCTAAGAGTCTATTATAAGATCCTTGTATTTTAATAATTTTTCATGTTTAGTTTGATATGTATCAGTGATTTTTTTGATGACCAATTATGAATTGCCAAAGATCTTGATATGTTTAGCATTTAGAGATAAAGCAACTTGTAAACCTGTGATCAATGCCTCATACTCAGCTGTATTATTTGTGCATATGAAATTTAATTGATAGGATAAGGGAATAAGTTTTCCATTGGGTGGAATTAGTACCAATCCACCACCCGAACCTGTTTGACACTTAGATCCATCGAAAAATAACTCCCATGGTGTAATGTCAGTGTTTAAGATATAATCATCAAGGAAGGAATCAGGAGTAGGTAGAGCAAAAGGAGAAGGAGCATCAGCTAAGTGATCGGTTAAGGCTTGAACTCTGATTGATTTTTGGGAAATAAATTTAAGGTCAAACTTAGTTATCAACATCACCCACTTAACTAAGCGTCCGGAGAGGTCTGTTTTGTTGAAAAGATATTTAAGAGGATCAAATTTTGTGACGAATTGTATTTCAGCAGTTAGTAAATAATGTCACAACTTACTAGTAGCGAATAAAAGAACCAAAAAATGTTTTTCAATTGGTGAATAGCGTGTCTCATAATCAATTAAGGTGCAACTAATGTAATAAATAGGGTGTTCTTTACTAGAATCATCGTGTTGAGCCAACAATGCTACAAGAGCATGGGCAAATGTGGCGATGTACAAGACAAATGGTCTATGTGGCACAAGAAGTTGTAAAATAGGCGGAGTAGCTAGATATTCCTTTAGACTTTCAAAGGCATGTTTACAATCCTCATCCTAATCAAAAGGGACACCCTTTTTAAGGAGATGTGTGAAAGGTAATGTGTGATCAGCTAAAGATGCAATGAAATGATGAATAGCTTGAATTCAACCTTGTAATGTGTGTAACTGAGAAATATTCCTAGGAGGTGGCATGTTAATAATTGTATCAATTTTCTTTGTGTCCACCTCAATGCCTCTATGAGATATGACAAACCCCAAAAGTTTACCACTATCTACACCAAAGACACACTTTTTTGGATTCAATCACATTTTGTATTGTCGTATTCATTTGAAGATTTTATGGACATTTACATTGTCTTGTCATGTTAACGATTTAGCTAGGATATCATCAACATAATCTTCTAGAATTTTGTGAATGTAATTATGGAATATTAATTTCATTGAATGTTGATAAGTTGTGCCAACATTATTTAGACCAAAGGGAATCACAACCCAAAAAAATGTTCCCCAAGTAGTTGTAAAGGCAGTTTTATATTAATCTTGAGGGTTAATAAGGATTTGATTATAACCAAAAAATCCATCCATGAATGACAACAAAGCATGTCCAACAATTGAATCCATGATCATGTCTATATTAGGAAGCGGAAAATTGTCTTTTAAAGAGGCACATCCGAATACAATTATTGGGTTTTGCAACTGTGACAATGTTTGAGATCCAAGGAGAATAATCATGGGTCTAATAAAGCCTGCATCAAGGAGTTTTTCAAGTTCCTTTTTAACATGCAAGGCTATGTTAGGATGCATTTTTTGGATCTTTTGATGAATGGGCTTAGCATTTTCAACAAGGACAATGTTATGCATCATAATTTTTGGGTCAATTTTGGGCATATGAATATATTTCCAAGCAAAAATTTTAGGAAAATCATGAAGTAAAGTGGTAGTATCTTCTTGTTCTTCATTATCAAGGCACTTCCCAATCTTAATAACTTTATCTTTATCATTAATGTCCATTGGCACATCAATTGTATCTCCTAAAGGGAGTGCATTGGATTTAGGACTCTGAAATTCAAAAAATTCTTCTATGATATCACTTGCTTCTTGCTTGGTAACGTTCATGTCACGAGTAATGTTTTTTATGTAAGCACAGGAGGATGAGGTATCGTAAACACCTAACTTTTGTTTCAAAGCCTCATCACTATCAACACATGTCAATGAAGGTGGTAAGGTTATATTGTGTAAATCAGGATGTTTGATGGTAAGTTTGTGTTGTCAGTGACATGTTGTAGCATTAATGGTCAAGGATGGTCGTTGAGTAGCTTTGGTTGTTTTAGAAAAAGAATATCCCAACCTAGTTTTCATTTCTTGCATATTAAGCTCAATAGGAACACAAATACCTTGCTCATGCTTTCCACACCATTTTCAAGTATAGCCTAATTGTTTTACAAATTTATAACCTTTTCCATAAAGTCTTTCCATTTCGTGTGGAGTAGGCGGGGATTGGTAATCTATCTCATCAATTTTTTTTGTGTATGTTGCATTGTCATTTGAATTATAGGAGATAGATGTTTGAGAAGATTGTTCAAAATTTTGAGTGGACATGATGGTTGGTTGATCTTGCTTTTCATTTTTCTTTTGTGTGAATATGTATTCGTCCATAAACGAGGGTGTGAATTCTAAGGATCCCCAATCATCTCCAAATAATTTAGATATCGATTCCTTATCATTTTTCTCAATTTGAAGAGGGTTTATATTGGATGTTGGAATTAATGTTTTCAAAGGACTTGTAACCCCTTTTTCAAGATGCAAGCAACTTTCAGGCTCAGGATCGATTTCAACTTGATAGATGTGATTGTTATAGACATATTTCATAATATGATGAAGGGTTGAAGGCATTGCATTCATCTCATGAATCCAAGGTCGGTTTAAGAGAAGATTATATGAAAGATCGTAAGGCATGACATGGATAGGAGTCTGCAAAGTAGCCACCCCAACTGTAATAGGAAAAGTAATTATCCCAAGTGGTTGCTTTGTTGTATTATCAAATCCTCAAATAGAGATAGAATCAGGTATTATTTGTGACATGTCAACATCTAATCGATCAAGCAGACTCACACTACACACATTAAGGGAAAAACCATTATCTATGAGAGTGTGTTTGATACCTATGCGATTGAATCGAGCAATTATCATTAAGGCATCATGTTGTTTACGCAACTCCAAAGGAGGGAGCTCATGTTGATGGAAGGTAATGTCAAGATTCATTTTGTGAATGAGAGTTTCCACATCATTCAGAGTGGTACTAGGAGGAATTGTAATTTGTTTTAGAGCGGTTTCAAGAATGTTGTGATAATTTGGTGAGTTTTGAAGAAAATATCAAAGGGAAATATTTGAGGGAGTATTATTTAATTGTTCAACAAGATCATACTCCTTTGTGTTTGGGCTATAACAAGGAGCACTAGGTGGATTGGGTAAAGGTAAGGAGGGCGGGGTTGATTGTGGTGGTTGTGGGTTATTTCAGGTGTTATATGTATGAGAAATAGTATCATTTCTAGATTGTTGCGATACATTGGTTTTAGGAGGGTATAGGGTGTATCGGGGTCAATTAGAGGGGTGAAGTGGATGTGAGGGTGGGCAAAGGACAAGATTAGGTTGAATTACATTAACGTCCTTGATATTAGAGGTCTCACAACAAACCAAAGCGGATGAGTTGGATGAGATGAAGTCTTAAAGAGACTCATCAAACAAATGCAAATCATCATGACTAATGGGTTTGAGGGGTAAATTATTGTCAACTAGTTTAAGATGTTCAAGAGAAGCATTAGAGGTTGTAACATTTGGTATCGTGAGTTGGTCCCCACAAACCTTAGTGGATGGCTTATGCGAGATGAAGTCTTGAAGAAACTCATCTAACAAATCAAAGTCATCACAAGCAAAAGGTTTGAGGGAAACTTTATCATTAATGGGTTTATGTTTCTCATTGCAAACATTAGAGGATGAAGTGAGTGAGAGGAAGTCTTGAAGAACTTCATCTAACTTATCAACATCATCACTACTAAGAGGCTTAGATGAGATGTTGTTTCTAATTTGAATCATGTGTTTGAAGGGATTGTTTGATGTTTCATTTTTTGTGTCCTTATGTATCAATGAATCTAATCTAAAAGAACTAGGAATGAAAATGGAAAATTAAATTTTCAAAGATCTAAAACTATCCATGAATGCCATGAAAAGAAATGAAATTTATGCTAATGAAAACATAAACAAATGAACTATAATAGAAAGAGAATAATAGAAAATAGAAAGATGAAAAGTAGGAAACTAAAATCTGGAAATGCTGATGCAGAACTGTAGAGGGACTAATTCAGCCTAGGTGGCAAATGAATCCCAAGGGATTAATTTTTTAAGATTTTTCTAATTTTTTTGTGTTTTTTGAAGATGATTTCTAAGTTTGTAAAATGAAAAAATAGAATGCAATTGCAGAAATTTGGAATGATTGAATGAAATGCAATGATGAAAGCTAAAGAATGCTTTCACTAATGCAATGTTTAAGAAACCTAAAGATGCCAAACAATGAAAAATGATGAAATAATGAAGACCTAAGATGCAATTAGAAATGGAAATCAGAATGATGTTATTCTCAAAACTCAAGTTCACCAAAATGAACCACTTATTTTTGGCTCTCTTGGACTTCTCTAACTCTTCTAGGGTTTTTCACCTAAAAGGAGAGAGGTAGGACAAAAAATGCAAACTAGTTCAGTCAAATTATGTTATATGCAATGTTGTCTAATCTATATGAAGTAAACTAAATGCAATTGAATGATCTAAATGATTAAATATGAATGCAAGACTAAGATTTATGCCTTGTTTGAAAACATAGTGTTGTTTGCAAAAAGCTTGAAAGAATGAACAAAAATGTAAATTAATCTAAATGAAAGGTTGTTTCTCAGAATGTGTGTACCTAGAAAACTGTAGATGATTGGAAAAAAGTCTAGAAAACTGATGAAACTTGAATCTGGGTTGACTAGGACTCATTCACCACCTTGGGTGAATCAGTCCCAGATCAGGAATTTTTTGCGTAGAATCTATTTTCTAACAGTCGGGGACTTGGAACTGCATCTAACTCAAATTTTCATCTTAGGAGGGACTCATTCGCCAAGCATGGTGAATCAATCCACTTTCAAATTTTTGCAATTTCAAACTTTTGTCCTACACCTTGACACCTGTACAACAATTTATGATAGAAACCCAACTTTGGATCTCAGAAAATTCTTGTAAAACAACTCAAAATTGTTTGTCTAATGGGGGTTTTTCCTTGGCCAAACCCCTAGTTGGGTAATTAAACCTTGAATGGAGAAAAATCTACTTAAACCCTAGCATTAGATGTGTTAAAGACTAGGAAAGTCTGAATCATAACAAAAACCCTATTCTATTTGATCTAGAATAAGACATGCAAGAATGATCTATATGATGCAATATCTCAACCCTAGAAATCTTACAACATATGAACAACAAGAATGAAATGACACACAGGTGATAAACAAACAAGATGAAAACCTTAATATGAAGATAGAATGAAAATGGAAGATGGAATCAATAGGAAATCAAGTCCTTAGGTGTGATTTTGTGGCTAGTTGCACCTCTTCACCCTAGATTTCTTCATGATTCACCATAGGCATCCATCATCAATCCTTTGCAATGTTGGATCTTGACAAGAGAAGTGAGCTTCAAGACCTGCAAAAACCCTAGTTTTTTTCCCTAAAACTTCAACTTTTTCTAATGAAACTTATTGTGGAAGACTTAACTTTATGAATTTCTCTTGAAAAATGATAAAAGATAAGAAGAGATGATAAAAAGATGTGTGAAATGACCTAAAATGAGTATTTATAAGCAACACCTTATTTTCCCATTAATTAGACCTAAGAGGGCGACATTCATCGGAAATTAAAGTTAAATTACTTAAATTCCCGCTTAAATCTGAATTTTCCCTCAAAGGGGACTCATTTGCCACCCTTGGCGAATGGGTCCCACTACTACTATTTGAAGGTGGGTTTTCAGGATATGATCTAATTAAATGTTGTTTGTTAGGTTTTATGTGATTTCTCAGGTAAAATGGGCCTCTAGATCAAAATTAATGAGTCTAAGGGGCCTATAAATGTTGTTTTAAAGGGTAAATGATGTGAAGGGACTCAAAAGTGGGTCCAATTATGCGTGAAATTGTCTCTTAAGAGGGTCCAATTTTCTATGACACTAACATTTGATATTTTAAATTTAAATAATAAAATGTTGACTCCAACATATTAAATTTTGGAGGAAAAATAGGAGAGTAATTCACCTAGGGTGACTAAGTCTTGGCCCTATTTTGTAGGATTTAAGGTGTCGAGGACAAAATATTAAATGTTTGCATTGGTTTTCAGCATGTGTTTTATTGATAATTGTTCAACTGGGCTATGAAATACATAATTTATGAAATTAGGTGTACCATTAGGTCCATTCACTTAAGGGGGGCCAAAACTAAGTGTGAGTTTGAGTCTAAGATGAAGATATAAGAATGTAACCAAGTTACACCCCAATGAAACCATGCAAGTTGAAGATGTAAGTCATGATGTATATGGTTTCCTTAGAGTTGTAATTGATATGGATCATCCCAAACTATCATCCCACATACTTTTATCACCATATTATTTTTCTCTAACCTTTCACATAAACATCATACAACCTTTATCAAACCTACATCCCACTCCATTTTCCTTAGCATCACCTTCGGAGAATCCAACCTAGCAATCAATGAAGCTCAAAATGACATTTTTTGAGAAATAAATAATAGTGTGATTTGTATGAAGAATCTATTTGAAATATGATATTATCATATTACCATGGAAAAGGACTCTTGAATCTAAAAGTGTGAAAATTAAGAAAACCAACAAATCCAAAAAAGCTAAAAAATCTAAAAATTAAAAATTAAAATATTAAAGATGAAAAAATCATCTAATGGGGAAAACCATTCCTATGGAATCTTGGGAAAGTACCATGATGAAAACCTATCTCTGGGAATATTTTGTAAATCTATTGCATGTATACATTACATGGGTCAAGCTTATTGCAATCCATCACAACCATTATCTAGTAAGATATATCATGACATTATCTCATTTACACCTACCACATACATATCCACATGGCATCATACCTATAGTCACCCCTAATTTTGACCTTGATAAGGAAAGGAAAATATCTTGAATCATGTTTTTTCAATCCCATAATATATAAAAGCATAAGCATCATACATGAGTGACATAATTGACCGGGTCATATCTTTCATATGCAACATAGTACTTATAAACCACATCCTGCATCTCCTCTTCTTTTCCATCTCAAAACTCATCAGCCATCATCATCCATAAGCCCATCCTATTGTGCATCCAACACCTCTACCCTTGGTGATAGAATAGGTTTTCTCCTTAACAATTCAAACATTAGCCACTCCCAAATATAAAACCTAATTTTGACACTAATACAAAATCCTAAATTCTAGATCACGGTCCCCTATTTAGTATCCAAATTCAATCCATGTATCTACTCCAGAACATAAATACTCTAGTTATCTAAACACACCATTAGTAATGATATAAAGAACTAATCGTTCTAAATCTAGCCAAGAAACCTAACACTTAACCAAAATCATCATAAGTTATGTCATTAATCTTGTTGAAAAATAAAAAAATTAAATAAACCAATCATTATCATTGGGAAATATCATTCACCATCCTTGCATTTTTCTTAGGATATATCTTCTCCACATGAACAAAACTATCATCATCAAATTAATCAATTACTGATTTTTAGCTTGATCGGGGGTAAATATTGTTTGTCTTTTATTATTTATCACTTATTTGTGCTTTCATGTATTTTCATGTTTTTGGTTTTCTACTTGCATTTTTTATTTTATCCTTGGGGAACATCATTACCAATGTCATCATTGTCTCCCATATATTGCTGCATAAGTTCATATGTGTACTTGGATATTAGTATTGCACACACATAAAACATTATCACCTTAGTCCTTATACCCTAGTGAATAACATCAATTGCTATATAAAATATCAATTTCTCACCATATTTTGGTAATACCTATATGTGATTCCCATCACTTAAATCATTCATACATCTACCATCCTTATCATCCATTCTAACATTATTATTCTCATCCTCTCCTTTTCATTATTTCCTAGCATTTTTTCTTCATTTCCTTACATCCTAACCTTAATACATATAACCATATCTACTCCTATTATTTCAACATATTCAAATATCTTATGCATTCTTTATCCCTTTGGACTTGGTTTTCCTTTCAAGAGACCACTTAGGTCCTATCAACCCCCCTACTCTCTTGAATGGACATTTACAATCATTATGCTACCACCATTTCCTCTTAATGATTGGGGCATCTTGCTACCAATTTTACCCCACCAAAAATCTATACTTATCTTATTTGAAATTTCATTTCTTCTACTACTTCTATTCCATCTCAAAAAGTGGCAAAATATAGACATTTAAAAATATTCTTGCATTTCAAATATCATCATACTAGGACTATCTTTGTAGATATGTTTCCAAAATTAATTAAAGTAAAATTTATTTAATTAATCTATGTTATCACTCTTCTAACAATAATTAAATACATTATGAATATTTAATTAACTAATCAAACATTTCATTTAGAATTAATTAATTAAATTATCCTTATGTAGTGTTAGAAAAATTATCCCTTTTTTCACACTTAATTTGGGAATAATTAGTAATAAAATGAGCCTAATGGTGCCTTAATTTAGTGTTGCAATTAATTTTAGGGACCTTCTAAATAAAATGGACTTAATTGTGCCTTGTTTTAGTGTTGTAATGTGTATCTTTACACTTTCACATTAATTTATGGATTTATTAATTGATTGAGGTTAATTTTCCTTAATTGGCCCCTTTAATTCAAATTCAAGCCCAATTAAATGTAAATTATGAGGGATAAAACCAAAAATTCATAAATTTCATTTTACAACACTTAATTTTGGAAGATGTGTGTCCTAGGTAAGTGACCTAAGATTCATTCTCTATAGGGAAAATGGGTCCTCACTTAGTCCTATGACCTCGATTTTACATAACATTTCACCTTGTTCGACGTGTGTCCTAGGTAAGTGGCCTAGGACCCATTCACCACATGGTGAATGGGCCCTCACTCAGACCTAGGCCCCTGTTTAAAATGTTTTTTTGGTGGTATTTTAATGATTTGAAATCTATAATTCAAAGTTGGCCGGTGATATTTGAATTTTTGGAATTAATGATAAGATATGTATAAATACAAGGTTATTTCACTATGTTTCATGCTAGATCTTCGTAAGAAATCAAGAGTACTTTCACAAGAGCATTGTAGGAGCATTCAAGAGCATTTTCAAGGCATTCAAGGGCATATTTTTAGAAGATTATTACAACAATCAAGATTGATTTATGTAGTGTAGAAAATTGTACGCTCTTGAAAATAGTACAATTTCACACTTAATTTGAACCTATTTTAGCACCCTTGCATTAAATACCCTTTAAATCATCTTTAATAGGTCCTTAAGCCCCTTTTATTTTGGATATTGATTCTTATTTCAACTTAAAACCCAAAAAAATCCATAAAAACATAAAAAATTCTAACAACCCACCTCGAAAATCTAGGGTGGGACTCATATGCCGCCTTGGGCATATGAGTTCTGATAGGTGGGACCCATACACCACAAGTGGCATATGAGTCCCATTTGGGGCCCTTTTAGGGTTTGAGTGGGAAATTCAACTTTTTTATTTTAAATTTTGGTTGATGTCAGCTTTTGAGATCTAAATAATAGTAAATTATGTGTAAATGCCTATATAAGCAAGCTTCTAAGTCATTATTTCATCTAAGCAATAATTTTAAGATAAATTTAAAGATCCAAGCATTCAAAAGAATTCAAGCATTCTTTCACAAGAGCATTCAAGTTTCAAGAGCAAGCAAAGTTGAAGCCTTGGAGCAACATTAAAGTTTTTTACAGGTCTTCAAGCTCACTGTCATTGAAGATCTAGCATTGTCAAGGGTTGATTATGGTTTCCTATGGTGAATCATGATGGATTCTAGGTTAGAGAGATGCAACTAGCCATCAAGACAAGCCTAATGACTTATTTTCTAAGTGATTCCATCCTCCATTATCACTCTACTTTCAACCTAAGGAAGGTACTTGCATCATCATGGCTTATTAGAGTGATTTGACATCTCTCAAAGTGAGTCATTGCATTCAAGCTTCATTCATGCATCTCATTCTTACACATTAGAATAGGGTTGCATTACATTTTCAGATTTCCTAATCTTAGACACATTTTAGATTAGGGTTTAAGTTCACATTTACATTCAAGATTCATTATTTCTATCAAGATTTAATTACCAAACTAGGGGTTTGACCAAGGAAAACCCCCCCATAAACAAATCAAGTCTATATTATTTTTTGTAGGTTTTTACTGGTTTGGATCTGGAAATCATTTTGGAAGAGAAGAGCAGAGGTTGAAGTATAGATTTAAATTTTCAATTCCCAAAAAACTAGAATGGGACTGATATTGCAGAAGTGGCGGATGAGTCCCACTATAGGTAAAATTTCTAGATTTTGTAGATCCAAAATATACACTGCCAGAAACCTATTCTAGACCAAAAACCCTAGTTTGGGACTAATACGCCTAGAGTGGCGTATGAGTCCCAGTGTTCCCTAATTATATGATTTTTAGTATTTTAGAGCTTATTCCAATCTTCTTCAGGTTTCCAAGTGCACACCTCTGATCTTTCAGTTCTTTGTTTTGATTTACGCGCATTTTTATGTCATTTAGTGAAGTATTGCATTGTATTAGGGTTAAGCATTAGATCCTAAATTTCATTTCTCTTTCCAAGCCCTAGCTTAGTGGTGAACCCCTCTTTATTTTATAATTAGACCCTAGTACAACCCTATTACAAGATCTCTTTCTCCTTTGTACACCTTAGGTTGAGATCTCTAGGGTTTTCCTTGAATGAGAGAGTGTGAAGATTGCTATTCTATCTCTCAAGAATAGAAGAAATAATTTTCATCTTTTCATTTCGGTGAACTTGCATTTAGAGCATCATAATTTTTATAATTTGGAGTGCATCATCATCCTAGATTTTTCTTACATTAACTTTGCATTGCACTAGTTAATAGGCATTCTAGGTTTCTAAATCTTGCATTAGTGAAAGTGAATATAGGTTGAATTTTTGAATGTTTCATCATTGAAAATTATCTGAATATGCAGTTGCACTTAGGTTATAGAATATACAAACTAGAAAGCATAAAAATCACTTAAAATTTTCTAAATTTTTTGAAAAAAACCCTCACTAGGACTCATACGCCCCTCTGAGAAATTTAGTCCTAGTGCAGATTTTAAACTTCACTTTACAACAAAGAATTCTTTGTTTATGGGACTGTGTTTGTTGTTGGTAGCTTCTTGTTTCAGTTTGCAATATTTATGTTACATTCAAATCATTAGAGTTAGCATAATTTGTACATTCATTGCAATTATGGATAGAATTAGATTCTTGCACATTTCATTTTCAACATTAGTTCATGGTCCAATTATATTAGATTACATTTGGAATTCATTTGAAAACAAAACCAAAAATGCCTATAAACTAATGAACCACTTGGAGAAGGCATAGTTATTTGACTATGTCAAATCTCTTTTTCCAAGCTAACCTAAGCCTCAAGCCTTTTAGTAGTGATGATTTTGACATGTTAGATGAATCCCTTGAGGAATTCATCTCACAAGGTTCATCCACTAAGGCTTGTTATGATAAACTGAAACTAAGAGAATTTAATGTGATTTAACCTCAACTTATCCTTTATCCACCTTCACAAAAACCTCAAACTAAAAACAAGCATGAATTTACTCTTTACCCACCTAAGAACAATATTTTTCTATAATCAAGTTATAATACCATTGCTTATACATACAACACTCAAAACAATTTGCAACCAAAACAACCAACTCTGAAAACCTTACATTTTTCTAATTCCATCTTACCTAGTGCTCCTCATTTTCCTTTGCATAGTGGGAAGGAGTATGATCTTGTTGAACAACTTAAGAATAATCCTACAAAGATATCCCAATGGGACCTAATTCAGAATTCACCTAATTATCACACTATGCTTCAAACTACCTTACAACAAGTAATGGTTCCCTCTGGTACTAATGCAAATGATGTAGCAACTTTAATACAAGGAATTCAAATATAGTTAATGTAGACATTACCTTTCATCAACATGAGCTACCCCCCTTGGAATTGAGAAAGAAAAATGATGCCTTGATGATAATAGCCATCTATAACATATTAAGAATAAAAAGAACCCTTGTTGATAGTGGTTCTACTCTTAATGTGTGTAGTGTGACACTTTAGGATAAACTCAGTGTGGATAAGTCAAAATTTAACCTAATTCTTTGTCGATTTGTGGATTCAATAACATAGGAAAACAACCATTAGGTGTCATTAATTTACCTATTATAGTTGAAAAGACTACCTTGCAAAGCCCTATTCATGTAATGCCTGATAATATTTCATATAACCTTCTTTTAGGGTGACCTTGGATTTATGAAATGCATGCAGTTCCTTCAACTCTTCATCATATAATGAAGTATGTCTACAAAAATAAGGTATCCCAAATTGAAATAGACCTCAAGCCTGAAAGTTGTTTAAAGTTGAAAAAGGAATGAAAAGTCCTCTAAACACATTAATTCTAACATAAAACATCGAACCTATGGAAGAGGACAAACAAGAAACTAAAATGGTATCAAAGTTATTGGAAGATGTTGGGGTTCCTTGGAGTTCACACCTTCGTTTATGGGAGACTACATAATCATAAGAAAAGAAGATGAAAAAAAAAAAAAAAACCAATGGTTATGTCAACACAGAACTCAGAAGAAAACTCACAAGCATCTACCTCATCTACCTTGGAATAAGATACAAGCTACACAACAAACTTCGATGAGATAGATTATCAACAACCACCAAACTTGAAATAAATGGAGAAGCTTTATGGAAGAGGTTACAAGCTTATGAAACAATTGGGTTATAGTGGAAAAGGATGTGGAAAGAAAGAACAAGGCATTCATCTTCTTGTAGAATCTAACATGCAAGAAACAAAAAGTGGTTTGGGATATTGTCCTTCTAAGATAACACAAGCAAATAAAAGACCCTCGTTAAACATCAACATCATTATGTGTAAACCTAAAATCAACCTAGCCTTGAAGTATCATGAGTTGCTTGATATGACTTGTGAACCATCATGGGAATACTTCAAAGATGATGAAGCCTTGAAACAAATACTACAATTTTATGAAAAACCATCTACTCCTCCTCAAAAGAAACATGTTACATGTGCTATGATTAGCACCAAAAAAAAAGACAGATGAAAGGAAAGTAGTGAGATTGACATGAGCAAAGAAGAATACAACCTTGAATTTCCAAAACAAAGTGCACCTCCTTTAGGAGATACAATTGACATAGAAATGGACATAAAAAATAAAGATAAAGTGATTAAGATAGGAAAGTGCCTTGATGATGAAGAATAAGAAGACCATGGAACTTTGCTTCATGTCTTTCCCGAACCTTTTGCTTGGAATTATTTGGATATGCCAAGAATTGATGCTAAGATAGTGACACATAATATAGTCCTTGTTGAAAATGCTAAACTAGTTAGACAAAAGATACAAAAAATGAATCCTAAGATAGCCTTGCTAGTTAATGGAGAGATTGAAAAAATCCTTGAAGTTGGTTTCATACAACCTATAGATTATTCACCTTGGATCTCAAAAAAATTTGCAGTTGCAAAACTTGATAATTGTATTAGGATGTGTACATACTTTCATAATTTAAATAAAGCATCTTTAAAAGATGATTTCCCCCTTCCTAATATTGACATGATAGTGGAATCGATTGTAGGACATGCCTTGTTGTCATTCATCGATGGATTTTATAGGTACAATCAAATCTTTATGAATCCTCAATATCAGTATAAAACAACATTTATGAGGGTCTAGGGAACATTTTTTTGGTAATGATTCCCTTTGGATTAAATGATGCGGGAGCAACATATCAACAAGCTATGACATTAATATTTCACAATTACATACATAAGATTTTGGAAGACTATGTTGATGATATTCTAGCCAAATATTTAACTAGACAAAACAATTTGAATATCCTTTGGAAGATATTTGAGCCAATGCAAAAATACAACATGAGTTTGAATCCAATTTTTTTGTCTTTGGTGTAGATAGTGGAAATTTTTTAGATTTTATCGTATCTCACAGAGACATCGAGATGGACATGAAGAAAATTGATGCTATACCTAACATGCTACCTCCTAGAAACATCTCTCAATTGTGTACCCTACAAGGAAGAATTCAGACTATCCATCATTTTGTAGCATCCTTAGTGGATCAAACATTACCATTTACACATCTCCTTAAGAAAGATGTGCACTTTGATTGGAACAAGGATTGTAGATAGGCTTTTGAGAGTTTGAAGGATTATCTTTCTACTCCACCTATTTTACAACTTGCTATGCAAAAAAAACCCTTCATCATTTATACCGCAGCATCGACCCATGCACTCGCAGCATTGTTGGCTCAACAAGATGAGAATGGTAAGGAACACCTTGTTTATTACATTAGCTGAACTTTGATTGATTATGAGAAATGATATACAGTGATAGAGAAACAATGTTTGGCTCTTGTCTTTGCTACTAGTTAGTTGAGACATTACTTACTGAATGCTGAAATACATGTGATGATGAAATTTGATCCTTTAAAATATCTTTTCGCAAAATTTTTTTTATCAGGATTCTTAGGTAAATTGGTTATGTTGTTAATAAAGTTTGACCTTAAGTTTTTTTCACAAAAATCAATTAAAGGACAAGCCTTAACCGACCACTTAGTAGACAATCCCTCGCCCCTGGCATTACCTAATATAGAAACATTCCCTAATGAGAACATTTTGACTATTTAGAAAGATGAGGAAACATGGGAATTGTACTTTATTGGATCTAAATGTAAAACAGGCTTTGACATTGGGGTTATAATAGTCCCACCCACAGGAAATCCTATTCCCTTATCATATCACTTAAACTTCCTATGCACCAACAACAAAATGGAATATGAAGCATTAATTGTTGGTTTACATGATATCTTAGCTTTGGGAGTTCAAAATATTAAGATATTCAATGATTCACAATTAGCCATTAAGAAAATAAATAGGACATATCAAGCAAAGCATGACAAATTATCGAAATACAAGGATCTCAAAATGAATTTGTTAGAGAAGTTTGAATCATTTACCATTGATAACATCCCACGAAAGGATAATCGACATGTAGATGCAATGGAAAGTGAAGCTTCTCTTATATCCCCTCAAGATCCTTCAAAGGATTTCACATTTATTTTCCATAAAATTATGAACCCATCAATCAAATCTAAAGCCAAAGAAGTATTATCAACAACTATGGAAATCTCTAGTGAATGGTATACATCGATAATTAATTATTTAAAAGAAGGTACCTTTCCTGAGCCGAAAACTAAGAATACTTGAGATCATCTTCGTAAACTCACATCTAAGCACATAATTCTTGCCAATGTGTTATACTGAAGATCCTTTAATTGTCTTTTACTTAGATGCTTTAAAAAATACGAAATCCCCATAGCACTTGAAGAATCTCATGCTGGTGCTTGTGGAGGTCATTTGGAGGAAGATCATTAGTTCAAAAACTTGTCTACATCGGATATTATTGGAGACATATGGAAAAATATATTTTCCAATATGTTAATAAATGTCACAAATGTCAGAAACATAGCAATTTTATTTATGTTCCCGCTTCTAAACTTCAGGTACAAGTTCCTATCTAGCCTTTCTCGGTGTGGAGCTTGGATATCATTGGAAAAATCTCACCTCCTTCTTCAGTTGGGAACATTTTTATAACAACCACAACAAATTACTTCACAAAATGGGTAGAAGCTATTACCCTTCATTCCACAACTGCTAATGTGATATGTCATTTCATATTGGAACACATTATTGCTCACTTTGGACTCCCTTCCACATTGGTTTTAGACAATGGGAAACCATTTAAGAATAATGATGTGAAGAAGTTCCTAGAAACATTTAACATCCAACATCATTTCTCAACACCTTACTACCCATAGTCTAATGTTCAAGCCAAATCAACTAATAAAACTCTTGAGAAAATCCTAAGGAAGACAATAAAAAAACACAATAAGGATTGGCACACATAGTTGACATACGTGTTATGGGCTTACCATACTAGTATAAGAAAATCCACCGAGACTACTCCTTATAACCTTTTCTATGGTACCGAGGCAATAATTCCCTTGGAGTTAGAGATTCCTTCATTAAGGATTTCTCTACAAGGACTTATTGATGACAATACTTATAAAGAACAATGACTGTATTAGCTTGAGATTCTTGATGAACAACACATTAACGCTCTTGACCATCTCCAAGTCTATTATAGAAAATTGTAGCGTAGTTACAATGACCATATCATTCCTCATGCATTCACTAAAGGTGATTTGGTGTTATTTGAAAATCAATGTAACATCAATGTCGACTTGACTGAAAAAGGAAAATTCAGTCCTAATTGGTTAGGACCTTATATAATTAATGAAATTTATGGGTCTGGAGCATATACATTAACAAAAATAGATGGTACACCTCTTAAGGGACCTATAAATGTCACACATCTACACTGGTATTATGTCTAATCTTCTTGAATAGTGTGGATGATAAATTAGTGGTGTTAGAGTTAGTAGATAACATTCTATGTGCTCTAGCATTGCTTCGTTCTTGAAAAACAATTAGTTATGTGTCTTGAATACTAAAGTAATTATTTAAATTAATTTTTAAGTGATTACTTTAGGTTTTATGCTATTCAAGTTCATTTTGTATGTTGTGTTAGATTATATCCTTACATGCATTTAATTTTCTTTAATTAGATCAGAGGTGCATTTAATTTAGCATAACATACTTAATCACAATGTCACATCTAAGAGAAACTAGAATAGTTTTAATTAGATCACATAAAGCATGTTAAATCATGTAGACATTTATTAAATAGTCTTACAAAGATTATTTGATAAATCACATTTCCATTTAACATTAAACACATAAGTACAAATAGTCAAAAACCAAATGATCATATATATATATATATATATATCCCAAAGTTTCAAGTACATGTCGTCAATATATACAATGCTACTATGGTCTGTGACTGCTAGATCCCTCGGGATCTAGTGATCGCATCTATCTAGAGATAGCCCATTGAGAGATAGTGGTATGCGATCATGATCATGAGTTGACAAGTGTATCCAGAGCATATTGTAGACCATGTGCTCATCCAATAGCCTCCCAGTGATCCTCTCCTAGGTGGTCTCTCTCTACCTGGAGCTTGGCTACCTCTGCATGGAGTCTCTCGACCTCCATTGGACCTTGACATGATTGAATCTCCTCATAGGTAGCCTTGACCTGGTTTATACACCTAATGGAACCCTCATATGCTGCCCTCAGTCTGGAATAAGGTCTGAACAAATCTAGGTCCCCACTCCATGATGGGTGGGGGAACATAGTCTATGGCCTCATCTCTAAGAGTGGGGGGAACTATCTTTGTAGTAGCCTATTGATAGAGGTCTTGTAGATCTCTCACAACACCCGCAAGATAGAAATTATAAAGTTAATCAGTACACATCATGATACATATATGTATAAAAATTAAAAGCATAATCATTAAAGCATAAGTATAATCATAAATAAAATATCATCACCTAGATCTCCAACTATCTGTGTAAAGACAACCTCATCCTGTGTAGGAGGTATGGAGGGTGTGCTAGCCTCTCCATGCCTATAAGTGTTGGTGCTTACTGTAACTATTGATTGTGATCTAGTCACATGAGTGTGAGTTGACTCTCTCAACTCGCGCCCAACTAGATCCTCATCCACTGTATCATCACCCTCACTCATTAGCTGCTCCTCCTCATCCTCCTCCTCATCCTCCTCTTGAAAATCATAATCAGGTTCTATAGCTTCATCGTAGTCTTGATCTATCACATCCGTGAATAGGTCTGTATCCTTGGGCCCTATGTCCTTAGCTCTATCCTCCTCCTCATCTCTCTAATATGGGAGTAGTCCTACATCACTTATCAGCTTATCCATCAAGAATACATGAGTTGGTTGTGTTGCTACCCACCACTCCTCATACGCATCTATGGCACTGAAATCATTAGCGTCATAGATCAAGGGAATATCATGATCCTCGCAATCTGAGTCATTGTAGATGAAATCACCAATGATGAGTCATCTCATATCCCTGGGCCTCCAAGCACTTTGTATTGATCGCCTGATGAAAGGCCATGCTACTGGTGGTACATGTATCTGCCCAAATTGTCACATGACATAATTGTAGTAGAAGGGTCATACTACATAATAATATCTTCCTAGTAAAATCCTATCCATCTGCAGTCTCCTAAACTGATGGGTCTCATCCAACCACTGAGGTATCAATTGGTACGGTCTCCATAAGATCTCTTCTTGATCTAGTTGGTCGAATATGACCCTCCAAAAGAATAAATCTTTGTACTTCCATAACCACCTCAGAGGATAACTAAATGTGTGAGGGTATCCTAGGGCTGATCTAGATGGAAACCCTATTAGCCTAGTGCATGTGATATGCTCCAAGCACCACACCTATAGTAGTGTATAGTGCACCACACTGTCGACCTCATGGTACAAAAACTGCCCTAGATCATAATACAAGTGTGCAAGGATGTTGCGCCCCTAGGCATATACGGTCCTCTATTGCACCATCTATTGTATCATGTGAACAAGTCCTCCATCTAGATATGCTCCCCAACCATTGGGGATAATTACTAGTGCCATGGTGAAAATCGTAATTTGTAGCAAAAGTGGTGTTCATGAATAAAGTAGCCATGATAGCTCAATGTGTGGCCCCATGATGTCATCCAGAATCAGACCTCCAAGATAGAACTGTATATCATATTTCATCTCATGAAAGAACCAATCCCTTATAAAATAGACTCTCTCACCTCAAATTAGAACTTGAAGAATGCAATGGACATCCTCTAATGTGATCACCATCTTTCCTGTAGGAAGATGAAATGTACAGGTGTCCACATCCCACCTCTTAGCCAATGCCATCAACATAGCATCATGGGACCTCATGGGGAAAATGAGATACACCCAATATAATCCAATGGTCTATAATATATGTGTTTCCTCCTTTGATAATGATGGGACTAAGTCTTGTAGGTGATAGAACTGTCTATTGTTGAGACGTTTTTGTGACCGAGGTGAAATCTAACAAAAAACAAAAATATGTCCTATAAGCATTCTAAAAATCTTAAATCTATACACCAACGATAAAAAAAGTGTACTAAAGTTGTTCTAGT
Source organism: Sequoia sempervirens (assembly GCA_007258455.2). NCBI lineage: Eukaryota > Viridiplantae > Streptophyta > Pinopsida > Cupressales > Cupressaceae > Sequoia > Sequoia sempervirens. The sequence continues at coordinate 189,400 of VDFB02391658.1, forward strand.
GTACTTTTCTAAGGGTCGTAGACACTTTAGTTCCCTTTTGGGACACTTCATGAAGAAACAAGACACTTTGTGAAAAAGTGGGACACTTCGTGACAAAAGGGGACACTTTGCAACAAAAAGAGACACTTTGTGAAAAAAGGGGACACTTTGCAAAAAAAAGGGATGCTTTGCGAACTTTTCTTCTATGGTCCTAAATCTATCTAGAAATTCATAAAAACACAAAATCAATGCTTAAGGATGAAGCTAATGAAGAAAAGTCAACTCACTTGATGTTGTAGCTTGCCTTAGGCTACCTCCTCCCATAGGACATCCAATCTTGGAGGCTTGTACTCTTGTTGGCTTGACATATTCAATCACTCTCCAACAAAGTCAAGATACAAGAAGGTAAAAGATTAAATTAGTTCAAGTTACTTCACTTTTTACCCTTATATATGTTAAAAATTAGGGTTTTACCATATTAGGGTTAAAAGTACCCTTTTTCATTCAAACAAGCATACTGAGAGCTAGAGAACCCCATTTTTTGTCATTTGTTGTGTTGGAATGATGATTCCACTTTGGTCGTCATCATACATCTATCATTATGCAGTATGGTACTTGGAAATACCACGTGTGATACGACTTACCTAATTCAATGTGGTTAGACTACTACCTTAATTCCGCCATCTTCCACCATCGTAAAGCAAGCACAATCAAGGAGGCATACATCTACCCTCTAATTGGATTTCTAGAAAAAGTTAGAAAAGAATATTTTTGGACAACTAATGAATTCGTGTTGCAAGATGCGATTCCTAACATTGTGGTCTTTATTTTCTCATGTTATGAATGGACCTATATGAGTATCCTTTTATGAAATAGAGTTTATTGTTCGTATTCCTTTGTCTTGCATATGCACGTAGATTCATATGGGTGCTAAAGTGGGAGCTAAATGTAGTGTAGAAAAGTGTGCTCTTGAAAATAGTACAATTTCACACATAATTTGGACCTATTTTAACACCCTTGCATTAAATACCCTTTAATTCATTATTAATAGGCCTCTAAGACCCTTTTATTTTGGATCTCGATGCTTATTTCAACTAAAAACCCAAAAAAATCTAGAAAAACATAAAAAATTATAACAACCCACCCCAAAAATCTAGGGTGGGACTCATACATCACCTTGGGTGTATGAGTCCCCCTAGGTGGGACCCATACACCATAGGTGGTGTATGAGTCCCATTTGGGGCCTTTTTAGGGATTGAGCAGGAAATTAAACTTTTTAATTCAAATTTTTGGCTCATGTCAGCTTTTAAGATCTAAATAATGGTAAATTTGGTGTAAATTCCTATATAAGCAAGCTTTTAAGTCATTATTTCATCTAAGCAAGCTTTTTAAGAGCAATTTCAAGATCCAAGCATTCAAAAGCATTCAAGAATTCTTTCACAAGAGAATTCAAGTTTCAAGAGCAAGTAAAGTTGAAGTCTTAGAGCAACATTAAAGTGTTTTTGCATGTCTTTGAGCTCACTTTCATTCAAGATCTAGCATTATCAAGGGTTGATTATGGTTTCCTATGGTGAATCATGATGGATTCTAGGTTGGGGAGATGCAACTAGCCATCAAGCCAAGTCTAATGACTTGTTTTCTAAGTGATTCCATCCTCCATTATCAATCTACTTTTAGCGTAAGGAAGGTACATGCATCATCATGGCATATTAGAGTGATTTGACATCTCTCAAAGTGAGTCATTACATTCAAGCTTCATTCATGCATCTCATTCTTACACATTAGAATAGGTTTGCATTACATTTTCAGATTTCCTAATCTTAGACACACTTAAGGTTAGGGTTTATGTTCACATTTACATTCAAGATTCATTGTTTCTATCAAGGTTCAATTACCAAACTAGGGGTTTGACCGAGGCAAACCCCCCATAAACAAATCAAGTCTATATTATGTTTTGCAAGCCTTTTTACATGTTCAGATCCAAAAATTAGTTTGGAAGAGAAGAGAAAAGGTTCAAGTACAGATCTAAACTTTGAATTCCTAAAAAATTAGAATGGAACTGATATTCCAAAAGTGGTGTATGAGTCCCACTATAGGTAAAATTTCTAGATTTTTGTAGATCTAGAATCTACACTACTAGAAACTTGTTCTAGATGAGAAACCCTAGTCTGGGACTAATATTCCCAAAGTGGTGTATGAGTTACAATGTTCCCTAATTTCTGTATTTTTAGTGTTTCAGAGCTTATTCTAGTCTTCTTCAGGTTTCTAGGTGCACACCTCCAATATTGCAGTTCTTTGTTCTAATTTACATGCATTTTTAGGTCATTTAGTGAAGTATTGCTTTGTATTAGGGTTAAGCATTATATCTTGAATTTCATTACTCTTTCCAAGACCTAGCTTGGTGGTGAACCCCTCTTTAGTTTATAATTAGACCCTAGGACAACCCTATTGCAAGATCTCTTTCCTTTGTACACCTTAGGTTGAGATCTCTAGGGTTTTCCTTAAAGGAAAGAATGTGAAGATTGGTATTCTATCTCCCAAGCATAGAAGCAATAATTTTCAACCTTTCAATTTCATCATATCAAAGATTTAGTGCATCATGCATGTTGTTTGAGAAAATATGGTGATGTAGTGTTCAAGATCTATCAAGCATATCAAAGGAATTGTTTCACATTAAGTTACATGGTAAAGATATTCACTCATTGAGGCCAAATCATGTTAGATTGAAGATTTATCCAAGGTTTAAATAGGGAATGGTGAGTTGTGACATTGCATTTTTTCATTCATCATTCCTTTCATGATTTTATTCATTTCAAGGTTTAATTACCAAAATGGGGTTTGACCAAGGAAAACCCCTATTCCCTAACAATCAACATTTTTCTCTCTTTGATGTGTGATTGCATATTTTAGGTCGAAGATCCTTTGGAGAGAAAAATTGAAGAAAGTTTCAAAGTTGTCAAAGTTGCAAGAAAAGTTATCAAATCTCAGAAACTGAGCTACATGTTTTATTTTGTATTTCCAACAGTGATCGACTAGAATCTGGGAGTGAAGATTGAGCAGAACACAACCTAGTGTGGATAATGTAAATGGATGTACAACTTCCTCGCTCACACCAAAATGGGGGAATGAAGGAAGAGGGATCTGATTTCACAATGTTCACACTAAAGAATAAACCCTTGAAACTTCAATGCAAAAGAGATCAAATATTTATCAAAGGGGATTGTCCTTAAGACTAAAAATTGATAAAAGAGATTGATTATTATTACAAAACTAAGAAAATGCAATGTGTTTGAAAACACGCTATGATATGTAGAAAGATAGATTGAATGCAATATAAAACTAGATAGATAATCCAAATAGAAAGTGAGCACTTGGAAATGTGTTGAAGGATAGAATGAAGACTGGAAATACTATTGATTCTAAAATGTTGACCTATTGGGACTCATTCGCCATTCTAGGCAAATCAGTCCCAGATCTGGAAAACTACACTAGAGCCCGTTTCATCCAAATAGGTATCCAAATCTATAGAAATCTTTGAAAAATAGGTATAGTGGGACTCATACGCCACTAATTGCATAGGATTCCACTTTGACTTTTCTAAAAACTCAAAAGTGGAATCAAAAGCTCTCAATCTGCTCTTTCTGTTCCTCTAGGTGTCCGGATTTGAAACCATGATTTTTGGCACTGCAAGTGACTTTTTGTGAATGTTTTGACCTTGAAAATAGGGAGATGACTTCAAAAAATTTGCAACTTACTCTTCAATGATCTCCAAGCCTTCAAAGCACCTAGATTTGCAAACACACAAAGAAAGAGAGAGAAACATTGAATGTTAGGGAATAGGGGTTTGCCTTGGTCAAACCCATTTTAGGTAATTAAACCAAATGAAGAAATAAGATGAAGCATGAAGCATGAGATAATATAATTAGAAACTTTCCATGATGATAGATCTTGAGTTGCTACAACAATGGATGAAGAATCTTCCCTTGAATGCCTCAGAAAACTATCTTGATGACTTAAAATGCTAAAACCCTAGCTTGCTTGACTTGAGATGGATAATGAATGATGAATGAATAATGAATTAGGGTTTAAAAGCTTTTTTATATAGGAAATATACCTAAAATTTCCATTAATTTGATCCCCAAGGCCAACATTGACGAAAATTAAACTTAAAACCTATTTTTTTCTACTCTGACCCCAAAAATAGCTCAAATGGGACTCATTCACCATTTTGGGTGACTTAGTCCCACTTGGATGGGACTCATTTTCCCAAAGTGGTGAATGGGTCCAACGGGGGATCTTTTTCTAGCTGGGATGTTGAGGACTAAAGAATTTTAGTTTTTTTTTTGATTTCATGAAGTCTTTGATCAAAATAAACCTCAGGATGCACAATATGGGGTCATAGGGGCCTATTAATGATGATATAAAGGGTAATTAGGGCTAGGGACACAAATTTCAATGTGAATGTGTGATTAAATACACTCTACAACATTAAAATGAGGTCCACATAGCCTAGAAAGGCACAAGAACCAATGTGAATGTGTAAAACACATTGCAACACTAGATTAAAATTAGGTTTAATTTACAATCCCTCTAGATTAATGTGAGAATGCAATTGAATTAAGGAAAAATTAGGTCCATTAGACTTAGATGCTTAATAAAGGTCTAGAAAAGTTTGAAAGTCATTTAAAACACTTTACAACACCTTTACAAGACATGCATTTTATTTTGTTTGCAAGGGCCCAAGACCTAATATGAATGTGTTATCCACACTACCATGTTAAATCAAGGAAAAATTAAGCCAAAATCATATGGAGGGCCCAAACGAGACAAAAAAAGTAGAAGGGTTACTTTTTTGGTGTCCGCATTTATCCCCCACTTTAGTGAGAGGATGAACCTACTTCAAACTCACACTAAATTAGACATTCAAGAGGGGTCCAATCATACCAATGCGGATGGTCTAGGATAACAAATATGAAACTCATGGTTGGTATGCACTTACACACATGCAAGTGGATATGGGGAAAGTCATGCCTCAATTTTGGATTCCTGCTCAACCGTACCAAAGTTATACCTCTTAATAACTTTAATAAGGTGCCACAAAAGAAAATTACTTTTCGAGCTTCATGAGACAAGAAAAACTCTGTATGCTTGGAGCTAATGTTGTAAATAAAAAATAGTGTAATGGAATGGTCAAAGGGATTTTTCTTAGTTCATATAAGGTCTCATCTTAAGGAACATTGTGCCTAATGTTTCCAAGACAGGACGAGTCAAAAGAAATATCATACTTTTGGAGGAAATCAAGCTCAATGACATCACCAAGAAAAAGATGCATTGCTAGAAGAAAGAAATCACACAATGAAATATGAGTGTCAACATATGCCCCCACTTTAAAGTGGTTGTTAACACCATTACTGTGAGAAATTTCTTTAAAGTAGAATAAGATATGAGAGATTATTCAAGAAGCCCTATGCCAAGTCATATGTTTCTAAGTTGAACAACATCATGAGTATGTCACATGCGAGTCAATCTTAAGGCATGTTGTCCACATCCCAAGCTTGCTTTTATATGTTCATGAAAGGTGATGAACTAGCCAAAAGAAGCAATGAAAAGTGACATATGAGGACAAGGCTAATGAACCCCTTGCCCCCATTGAGTGCAAGAAAAAGGTGAGCCAAATAGGATGAAAGTATGTATTAGTTAGAGGAATTAAGTGCTTGAACACAAGGAAGAGCACCACACTCTCGAAGATGTTGAATTTTGTTGTTTAAAGTCTTAGATGAAAATGGAGACAAGGGAGGTAACCCTATATTTTTCTTGAAAGAGTATGATATATCAGTTTTCTTCGTGTGTTCATTATATTTGTGTGAAGGAGGGAGATTCTATTTGATACCATAACAATCTTCCAAGTCAGACGATGGGGGTTTATGCTTATGAGAAGGATTGTTTTCTTCATGAGAACACAACTCCTTTTTAAAGTTATGTGTTTTTCCTTCACGAGGGATGGGAGTTATATAGCCCCCTCACCACCATGGGGTAATTTTTTAGAACTAAGTTGAGTGAATGAAACACAAGGTTGTTTTTGTTTGGATTGTGATATTTCACACTCTCCCCTAAAGGTAGGTGTGAAACCTCAATCGTTACTAGAACTTGTGTCCAAGAATGAATTATTTGTATATGACTCTTTGGACCATGAGGGTGAGATTTTGGAAACTTTATTGAAAGGCGGTGTAAAATCTAACAACCCCCAATTATCACTAAAGAGTTTTATTGTAGGTGAAGGGTTGGCATCAACTTGTATAGGTTCAAGTTTTGATCTTGGAATGAAATTATTAGGGGAGTTGGAAACATTGTGATCATATGATTAATAGCTTCGTTCATCTACGTCAATCATGTATATCTTTTTGTTGTATTTAAATTTCATTGTATGGTGAAGGGTAGATGGGACTACTTTCATAGCATGAATCCATGGTCTCCCTAGGAGAAGATTGTATGGAAGTGGTCCTTGCATGATATGTATAGAGGTAGGAAAAACTACAGGTCTGACCTCAATAGGTAATGCGATCATCCATAGTGGTTGCCTATTAACATTGTCAAAGACACGAATATGAAAATCATTAAGTTGAATGACCTTTTTGTCCATGCCAATTTTGTTGAGGAGGTCCATGCTACAAACATTAATTTCTACTCCATTTTCTATGAGGGTGTTCCTAACTAAGGTTTCATTAATGATTGCCTTTATCATCAAGGGATCATTCTTGTTTTGAATCTCAAGTGAGGGTAACTCATGTTTAGGTAATGTGATTTTTGACTAGGTGACTTGCATGAAACAAGAGGAGGATGTTACATTATTTTATTTTATGTAAGATTGGATCTCCTCCTACCTTATTTGCAACATTTCTTGAAATAGACACTTTAATGTAGGTGATAGTTGAATAAGTTTCCATATAGATATATTAGCAGGAGTCTTTTTAAGGTTGTCAACACTAGGCACACTATGTCGAGGGAAAGTTAATGGAGCAGGAGTGATGTGTGGTCCCCTATATGTTTGAGTCACTAAGTTACAACTTAGCTTCTACAAAACATTGTTACAATTAGATTGCATCATGGATTTCAAGAAATCTCTTAGTTTTTTGTGTGATTCACTAGTGGGAGGTGACTTAGGAAGCTTACTAATTAAGTGAGATCCCACTTGTGTCATCATAACCTCAAGAATCTTGTCTTTATTTTTATGAATTGTTAATGAAGGGGATTCTAATGTCACTTTATCATCTTCACATAGGGAAGGTTTAGTGTTTGAAGGATATGTGTCAATGTTCACATTTTCTTGCACCATGATATTCTCCCTAGGAGGAGAGTTGTTAGGAGAACTACAAGCCAAATGTTCTTGATATTCAAAGGTTGGTTCTTTCGAAAGGACTTCATCGAAATTAGGGGAATGATCAATTGTTTAATTTTCTTGCTCAATAAGGGTTTCGCTAGGTGAAGGGGGACAACTAAGATTCTCAAGACCTTCATTGATTGTGTTTTCTAACATCAAAGTATCTTTTTCACAACTATGAGAGATACTAGGAGAAATAAAAAATTTATTGTCATGATTACCTATGGTTATGTTGTCTTGTTCATTATTGTCTTGTCCACTAAGAGAGATAATAGGAGAGAAACAACTAGGATTCACAAAACACTCATTGATTGGTTCTTCTACCAAAATATCTTCACCACTAATAGGAGAGATATTAGGAGAAGAACAAATATGATTGTTAGGAATGTTCAAGGTTGTATTATCTTTCACTAAAACACTCTCATAGGGAGGGGAAAGGAAATTTTTCTTAGCATGTGGGTATATGTAGGATCATGATGGGCCAAAAAGTGGCAATATGATGGGTATGTGGCTAATGACTATTTTTTTACCCAAAATTGATGAAATGAAAAGGGTTTTTAAAGGAGATTCTCATCTTTCCACCGATATAAATTATGCTTTACTTTGAATTTAATAAGTAATTATTATTCATTTATTATTCATTTTCTATTCAAATTACGACTAAAGTCCTGATTGATAGGCTGATTGAAAAACATCTATAGCTTTCAAATAGTATCACATTTTTTGAATCCAAAACATATTTCACATTCAATGCTTCACATACTATAGGATTAAAAAAAGAAAAAAATGAATTTCATGAAGTTTTGACCAAGTTAAGGTAGTCAGACATACAAGTTTTTATATTTTTTAAAAAATTGTACTATAAAAATCATAATTAATTATTTACTTGGAAATAAATTATAAAAAAATATGCATCACATTGGGGCATGAGTCCTCTACTTATATCTAAAATATTATCATTTTATTGTGGTTAGGGTGGTCAGACAGACACCTACTTCTTATTTTTCCCTAAAATTTAAGTACCATGCATTGAAATTTCAAATTTTCACCAAATAGATTTTATTTTTTAAACAAACCTAGTAGTTTAGAAAATAAATCCAATTTGCTACAAATTCTATTCTTACATATTTTTGAAATAATATAGATAACTTATTCAAATTTTTATGTCAAGTTTCCTAACTCTAATTTTTTTGAATTTTTTGCCACTTAAGGGCCCGATTTTTCCATGATGATCCTGCACATACCCATGTTTAGATATGTAAGACACTAACATTATTTGAATAAAAATGAAAAGCACTTGTAACCATTTCATGCAATGTTTAAGCAATGTAAACAATGTATATCTAAAGTGTGTCACCAAAAAATGTATAATTGACATTTTTATTCTCACTTAAGTCTTTCTAATGGACTTTGGCTTTATTTTTCCTAGGTTTAATGTTGTAATGAGGTCAAAACATTCACATTAGGTCCTAAAAATTCAAACTATGATGTCTTGTGAAGGTGTTGTGAAGTGTTGTAAAACATTTCTACACTTTTGTAGACTCTATTCATTACAATTCACCTAAAAATCACCTTTTCATCACTTATTAAGTCCTATTTTGAAGTGTTGTAAAGTCTTGTAACAAGATTTCATGCTTTTCTAGGCTTAATTTTACTATTTACACCTTTCTTATGTTTTATTTGACCCCTTAATGCACTTTCTGGCCTTTTTCAAGTGTATTTTTTAGGATATTCCCATTGGACAACTTTTAATGCCCCAAAATTCCTGACACCCACTTGATTTGCTTAAGTGGGACTAAGTCACCAATAGGGGTGACTTAGTCCTTTTTGGCACAAAACTCAAAATAATTTTAAAATTTCTAGCAGGAATTTGTCCTCTAACCCTTGAGGTCAGCCTGTGATGTGTTAATTTTTAGAAATTTTAATAAAATTAGTTATAAATAAGGGTTTTTCCCCTCATTTTACATCCTCTCCTACACTCTCTTAATTCATAAGCATTCATCAAGTTATTCACAAGAATTCAAGAAAATCAAGCATTATCAAGTCAATTCATTAGAGAACTTCATTACATATCTTCAGATTTTGAACATCAAAGGTGTGGTAAGTTTATGAAATTTGCATGTTATCTATTTATCATACTCTTTTCATTTCATTTCATTATTTAGGGTTTGATTACCAAAGTGGGGTTTGACCAAGGCAAACCCCTATTCTCTAACCCTCAACCATTTTTCCCCTTTTGCATGTGTGTTTGCAGACTTTTGTAGGAAAATTTATCAAGTAATTAGGTGTTGAAAGGTGATCAACAATTTTATAAAGTCAATCAAGTCAACACAGCCTTAGTTCAAGCTTGGAGAGGCTTTCTACCCTATTTTTTGCATAATCAAGTGCAGACACCTATCAAAAAAGAAAGTGCAGACTTGAGGCTACAATATTCTGTCCTAAATTTCTTGAGATTTTCAAGAGGACTAAGTCACCACTAGTAGCAGATTAGTCTTGCTTCTGGGCTTGAAAACCAATTTTGACATTTCTAGATACCCATTTGGAAAATTCTCGTTCTAACAAAGTTTCCCGAAACTGGGACTAAGTCGCCCAACCTGGCGTAAGTGTCCTAGTCAACATGTTCAGTCAATTTTTTAGGATTCTAGAATCTTCCAACATCAAGCTTTAGATTCTAGGTGTACCTCTTTCATTTTGTTTCGTTATTTCATCATTTAGTTGCATTTTTAGGCATTTTTGCATATCACATTATGTTTTCCAACACTTTACATATTCTAAGTTTTGCATCATTAGAACATCTCAATTAGGCATAATACATCTCATTTACATTGAATTTGAGTGTAAACCCTTGCATTTTGGACCCCATCCAATCCCCTTTCTCCTTTTAGGTGAAAAATCCTAGGAGGAGCAAAGCATTGTGAGGGCAACCCAAAACCATTGTTTACACAAAGATGCAAAACACTTTTATCCAATGTATGCAAAAATTTAAGAAGGGAAACAATGTATATCCCAAAATGAAAAGAAAATTTATCAAAATTATGAAAAGTTTTATGAATAGAAATATTGTGTATGCAAAAGTGAAAAGTACTTTTATCCATGTTATGCAAAATTTCAGAAATGTTAGCTTTTTTAGATCTAATGATGCTTGTAATTGAAATGATTTAAAAAATGACTACTGTAAATTAATGTTTTTTACCTAGATGCATACAAAAAATGTTCCTGAAACTTTCTAGACTTATAGTATATGTTACTAGGGGGCTTAGGAAGCACAAAAATAAGGTTTCTGATGTTGTAACAGATAGTTTAAAATCTGGACTAGGATTGATTCGCTCAGAATGGCGAATGAGTCCCAATTAGGGTTTTTTTCAAAATTTTCAGAAATTTTCAATTGGTTTTGATGATTTTTATGTTGGATGGCCTGAATACTAAAAGAAAATGCAGTTTTCAAATTTTTTTCAATGATTTGAGATGCAAAAATGCAAACTATATGCACTTTCACCAATGCAAAATTTTAAAACCCTAGAAGACAAATTCACTAATGCAAAATGCAATGCAATGTTAATGCAAGCTAATTCTAGGATAATGATGGAATCCAAATCAGAAAATAAAGTATTCTAAAGGTGGGTTCACCAAAATATGGACAATGGAAATGGATACATAACTTCCTTGCTCACAACAAAAGGGGGGAATGAAGGAAGATGGATTCAATTTCACAATGTTCACACTCAAGAACAAATCCTTGAGACTTCAATGCAAAAGAGATTGAAAATATGTCAAAGTGGATTGTCCTTAAGACTAAAAATTGATAAAAGAGATTGATTATTAATGCAAACCTAAGAAAATGCAAAGTATTTGAAAACACACCGTGATATGCAAAAAGATAGATTGAATGCAATATAAAATAAGATAAAGAATCCAAACAGAAAGTGTGCACCTAGAAATGTGTTGAAGGCTATAATGAAGACTTGAAATGCTACTGATTCTAAAATTTTTACCTACTGGGACTCATTCACCATTCTGGGTGAATTAGTCCCAGATTTGGAAAACTGCACTTGATCTTGTTTAAGCCAAATGGGTATCTGAATCTACATAAATCTTTGAAAAATAGGTACAGTGGGACTCATACAACACTAATGGCATATGATTCCACTTTTACTTTTCTAAAAACTCAAAAGTGGAATTAGAAGCTCTCAATGTGCTCTTTCTATTCCTCTAGGTGTCTAGATCAAAACCCTAATTTTTGGCATTGTAAGTGACTTTTTGTGAATATTTTGACCTTGAAAATAGGGAGATGATTTCAAAAAGTTTGAAACTTATTCTTCAATGATCTCCAATCCTTCAAAGCACCTAGATCTGCAACCACACAAAGAAAGAGAGAGAAACATTGAATGTTAGGGAATAGGAGTTTTCCTTGGTCAAACCCCTTTTAGGTAACTAAACCAAATGAAGAAATAAGATGAAGCATGAATCATGAGATAATATAATTAGAAACTTTCCATGATGATAGATCTTGAGTTGCTACAATAATGGATGAAGAATCTTCCCTTAAATGCCTAAAAAAACTATCTTGATGACTTAAAATGCTAAAACCCTAGCTTCCTTGACTTGAGATGGATAATGAATGATGAATGAATAATGAATTAGGGTTTAAAATCTTTTTTATATAGGAAATCCACCTAAAATTTATGTTAATTTGATCCCTAAGGCCAATATTGATGAAAATTAAACTTAAAACCTAATTTTTTTGCTCTAACCCCAAAAATAGCTCAAATGGGACTCATTCACCAAGCTGGGTGACTTAATCCCACCTGGATGGGACTCATTTGCCCAAAGTGGTGAATGGGTCCCATAGGGGCTCTTTTTCCAGCTAGGATGTCAGGGAATGAATTTGAGTTTTTATGTTGATTTCATGAAATCTTTGATCAAAATAAGCCTTGGGAAGTATAGTATGGGGTCATAGGGGCTTATTAATGATGATATAAAGGGTAATTAGGGCTAGGGACACAAATTTCAATGTGAATGTGTGATTAAATACACTCTACAACATTAGAAAGAGGTCCACATAGCCTAGAAAGGCACAAGAACCAATGTGAATGTGTAAAACACATTACAACACTAGATTAAAATTAGGTTTAATTTACAAGACCTCTAGATTAATATGAGAATGCAATTGAATTAAGGGAAAAATAGGTCCATTAGACTCAAATGTTTAATAAAGGTCTAGAAAAGTGTGAAAGTAATTTACAACACCTTTACAAGACATGCATTTTATTCAATTTGCAAGGGCCCAAGACCCAATATGAATGTGTTATCCACATTACCACATTAAATAAAGATAAAATTAAGTAAAAATCATAAGGAGGGCCTAAACGAGACATAGAAATTAGAAGGGTTGCTTTTTTAGTGTCCACACCTAGAAATTGATTTTTCAGAGCCCTAACCATGACCCATTCACCATAGGGTGAATGAGTCCTCAGTGAGGACTAAAAAGACAACTTTGGTGATAGGTACACAAGATTTGACCCTTTCTAGATCTACCTTTTGACTATTAGTTGGGTTAGATTCGATTTATGTTCTTCAATGACACTTTGTAACACATATATTGAATGAAACTAGGAGAAATAGGTGCATCATTATACTCCACTTTGGTTCACCCTATTTTTCTTCATTTCATTTTGGTGAACTTGAACTTTTGAGCTTTTGATTTTAGAGTCCTCTTTCATCCTAGATTTAGATCTTGAACTGATCTCTTTGCATTGAATTAGGTCTCATTTAGTGTGTCTTGTCTTTGCATTTCATTTAAGGTTTAGGATTGTATATTTTGCATTCTCTAAATTTGAAAAATACAAAATAAATCAGTCATCTTACATATCATATATATCATATTAAATTTCATTTAAAAATTGAAACAAAAATTGCATATCAAACTAGATTTTCTTGGTTGTCATTTCGTCATACATTGCACTTGCATTTCACATTGAATTCTTGGAAAACTGAAACTGAAACTTGCTATAACAAAATTGAATTTGAAAAGCACTAAAAATCACTTAAAAATCTATAAAATCTTGTTTCAAAATCCTAATCTAGGACCCATTCTCCCTAAGGTGAATGAGTGCTTCATCAAGTCATAATCTAGTTTTATGAGCATTAAAATATTCATTTCTATATTTTTGTTTCCTAAATTAAGATTTCTATTCCTATTTGTAGAATTTCTATTTCATTAATTTTATCATATCTATCCTAATTTGGTAAAGTTAGTGCATTGTATGATTTCAAAATTGCATTTACAAGACTACATTTTTAGATTCCTGCATAGTGTAATCAGAAAATTTTGTTGTTTAGAATCTAAAAATTGCATTTACACATTGCATTCTAGGTCATTGCAATGCACTTTACCCTACTTTACATTTTGGTTTTGCACACTAAGTTTGTGAAGTCTTGTATGAGAATTACAACTTGGTGTCCTATTAGCAATACTATTGTGAGACGTAGTTCGAGACTTATGTCATCCCATGATACACCATTCAATATGGATCTTGGGTTTTCTAACTCTCTTTCTAATAGTGTTGATAACTAGCCCCCTATGGATCATAACATGCATACCTCATTTTCAATGACTTCCTTTCCTACAACCAATGTGCATGATGTTGTTCATGTCCCACAAGAAAACATAAAAAAGAATGGATGAAGGCCTAGAAAAGTTACAAGACTTTATGCATAATGAAAACATGGACACTTGTTTCATTTCTGCTTTAGATAACCTGAGGAGAATGATTGAAACTAACAAGGGATTGGAGGTTATGCGAGGTCTAGATCATCTTATCAATGATAACATGTCTACCATGACTAGTTGTGCTCAAGCTTTGGGGTATACTCAAAGCCAAGGTGGAACTTCAATTCCTCATCCCATGATCCTTATCTCCATTCCTACATACACTAGTACTCATGTTACCACAACCATTTATCCTACCAATAGTGTCAACACTTCCTTAGGTATTCCCACTAGGAATCCTTCTATTTTTGTGCATTAAAATATCATATCTCCTCAAACATCTTCCCTTACAAACCTTCAATTCACTTTCCCTCCAAAAACATACACAACTCTACCTTATTCCCCTCCATCTCATAATACCTAGAATGATCTCATCATTAACACACTTTTGCAAAACATGGTATCCCTTCAACAATAAATCATAACCCTAAATCAAAACAACAATGACCAACCTTCATACTACATCAAAACCAATCTGCTATCCTTGGAGATGTTGAGAACACAAATGCCACAAATTATATAGGTTCCTATATTTGATAAATATGGTGGGAAAGCATATCCCATTAGTCATGTTTCCACTTATACATCCCCATGTAGCAATTTTATCTTTGAAGATAAGCTCTTGGCTAAACTCTTCCCTATGTCCTTGAAGGATACCACTTTAGAGTGGTTTTTCTCCTTACCGAATAATTCAATTAGTTCATTCAATGAACTTATTGATGACTTTTACAACCACTTCAAAATTCATATGGGTCCCAAGATGACTTTAGCTAACCTGATGAAATGTAAACAAAAGGATGATGAGAAATTCATTGATTTCATAGCACGATATCAAATGCTTTAGTCACAAGTAAACATTAAGATTCCTGATGCCAACCTTCAAAGAATGTTTATTTACATCTTGTAAGAAAAATTCAAACAAAGCTTGAGATGATGAGATTTCCCTCCTCCACATAGTTATGCACAACCCTTTGTGACTATCAAAATATGGTTAGTAGTTGTGATGTGAAAAATCCACCCAGCCGTCTTGAAAAGTCTGAATCTACACCAGAAAATAGTTACCAACTTTACAAGAAACATAATACAGACTTTCTACAACTTAATTCCCCTCAACCAAATCAACAAGTTGATAGACAAGTGGCTACCATAAAGATGACAAATCCTTTTTCCTTTGGGGATAGGAATAGAGAATTTACCCCTCTACCCGATACCCTTCATAATATCATGTTGCAACTTGTGGAAAAGAATATGCTTTCCTTACCTCCTATTAGAGATCTTGATCCTAATAAACCAGTACAAACAAACTATGGACCAAATTCTTATTTCCATTACCACCGAAAAAATGGACATGATACAGAATATTGTAAGTGTCTTAAACATCTTGTGTAAGACCTCATTGATTCTAATCATCTTCAAATTGGAGGTGTAAATGATCAAGGTAATAATTTTGTAGCTCCTCCTAACCAAAATTTACAAATCTTTAAAAATCCCATGCCAAAACATAATATTCAATTTTTCAAAGCTAGTGACACAAAGAATGATGTGATGAATGCTGACATGAATGATGAAACTACAAAAGATGAATATATGGATGAAGCGGTTGAAGTAGTGGCATTTATTGAAGCTAAACCTCATAAGGGATCAACCAAAATGCCCCTTGATATTGCTTTCTCACAAAATGACATAATCAAACATGCACCTGATGGTCCTCTTTACATAGTTGGAAGAATCAATGACACGCCTACTAATGGGATATTAATTGATCCTATCTTTGTAGAGAATGTGATTACTGAAGAATTCCTATTTTTGCATGAAATCTATCAAGATACATATGAAAAACCGAAATAAAAACACCTAATGTTTTTTCTTTCCCTACAATAGACTTAATAAATCTCCCTCTAAAGGTCAGACCAAAAACATTAAGTGTCTCATGTTCACCATCATCTCGTCATTAGACTAATTTCATATGAAGTTAGGTTATCCATGGATTTGCTCCATTAATGTCTTCTCGTCGGTTGTGCATAAGTGTTTAAAGTTTCACTTTGGTAATGAAATTTATACTATACATCATAGTGGCTTTAATCATGTGTCTTCTCATGGAAACTTTTCATTGGATTTATTTTGGCTCAAGCCTATTGAACCTATTAGACATCATGAGGACTATTTTTTCAAAGCATATCAAAAGTTTAAGGCAAAGTGCATAGCAGAATTATCCCTTAGAAACATGCTTCAATCCATGATTGAGCCATCGATCCTTGTTGAACCAATGATTGAATAAAAATCCCTTCCTAATATCCAAGAGTAGCCTATGAAAAATCTTCCTACCATTTCTTATAAGAGACCATGAGAAAACCAAAGTAATCATGTTGCGCCTCCTAAAATCAAACAAGTTTACAAATCTAAAGAGAAAGTGGTTGAAAAACCTCTTTGGTTCCTTCCATTTCTCCCCTAAGGGAAGAAAATAAATGTATATTTGAAAAACCTACTCCTACACAATCACAAATTGACAAAAGATTGAAATGAAATTGAAATTCTAGAGAGCATAGGCATATAAATCGTGCTATCACTCGTATATTACAAACTAAAGAAGAAAAGAACATAGAAAATAAAATTTTTAACTTACCTAAAGAAATGCATGATGATTCTATACCCTCACTGTAATGTAAGCAAGAACCTTCTAGAGACATTATCATTTGACCTCCTATTGTGATTAATCTAGATGATGACATTGACATTACAAAGATTGATGAACAAGTGCATAATGAGTTGAATTCATTGTTCTCCTCTTCTATTAGCTTAAATGACAATTCTCCTAAAAAGAGTGTTGAACTTTGTGCATATCCTAGTTTGGAACTTGTCATTGTCCCTTTGGTTAGTTGTCCACCTTCTGTATATATTGATCAAGATTGGGATGCAGACGACCTACTATAGGTTGACTCGCATGTGCTTGACTAGTATTTTGCATTTTTTTTCTTTTCCATGTTTCTTTATATGATTTCATGTGTGTAATGTGATCCCTCATAAGATTTCATTTGATGTATCTCTCTCTCTTTTTGTGCATTCCCCTATATGTACCTACATTCTTCTATATGCTGTAAACATTTTACCTTTTTTGTTTGTCTTTTTTTTTCCTTTTGGGAATGACACAAGGCATCAAGACATTTAGGTCTCTTCCATGTTGACCCGAATGTATTTTTTCTTTATTTTCACTCTCTTTGTGTGATTCTTATAACTTTCTATGAGTATTTAGGGAATGATGACATTTTTTACCTCTATCACAACATTGTACCAAAGATATACTGACCCTGAATCCATGGATCCATTATGTATTTTTGGGGGCAACCCCTCCCTCCTTTTCATGAAGTATCTTTATTTCAGAAACATATGACTTGGCATAGGGCTTTCTGAGGAAGCTCTCATGTCTTAGGATTGAAAATTGGCTAATTTAAAGAAATTTCTCACAACAATGGTGTTAGCAATCACTTTAAAGTGGGGGCATACATCGATAATATCTTTCAACACTTCTGATGTTCCATGGTGTGATTTAATTTTTCTTATGATGTGTCCTTTTCTTGGTGGTGTCATTGGGCTTGATGTCCTCCAAGAGTGTGATATTTCTTTGCGTATGAATTTCCTCTTAGTGGCACTGATGTGACACACTACATTCCCTAAGTTATGAATCTTTTTCTCTTGACTTGTCCTCTCTTGGAGACATTAGGCGTGATGATCCCTAAGAATAACTTACACGAATGAAGCAAGATCCCCTTTCAAACAAAAACCTATATATGTATAATATTCATAAGTTTTTGGCATAATGCAGCTTGTTGACCTTGTAAATCTCGAACACTAATAAAAGGCCACCTAGCATAACACACCTTGCTTGCCTGTGGAGCCTTACCTAGCATTGTGGTTCCTTATTGAAGTTGTTAGGAGGATAGCTTTGATATGGTATGGGAGCCTAATATGATTCTCTCATTTTCCACCCTTTTGGAAGACTCACCTAGTGGATAGTCTAAAGTTTTGCTACCTTGGAGTGAGCACAAACCGATAGCTTGGATGTGTTCCACATCACGTTGGACAGTCTAAGCTTGATCTTCTTGGTCTTTGATGTTGTATGATTTTGTATCTTTGTCATTGTTGAATGCATAAGTGTCTTGAATGTCTAATTTAGTGTGATTTTGACATGGGGTCATCCTCTCACTAAGGGAAAAATGTAGTGTCAAAAAAAGTATCCCTTTTTCCACACTTAATTTGGGAATAATTAGTAATAAAATGAGCCTAATGGTGCCTTAATTTAGTGTTGTAATTAATTTTAGGGCCATTATAAATAAAATGGACTTAATTGTGCCTTTTTTTCATGTTGTAAGGTGTATCTTTCCACTTTCACATTAATCTAGGGCTTTATTAATTGATTAAGGTTAATTTTCCTCAATTGGCCCCTTTAATTCAAATCCAAGCCTAATTAAATATAAATTCTAAGGGATAAAACTCGACATTCATAAATGCCATTTCACAACACTTAACTTTGGAAGATGTGTGTCCTAGGTAAGTAACCTAAGACCCATTCACCATAAGGTGAATGGGTCCTTACTTAGTCCTATGACCCTGATTTTATATAATATTTCACCTTGTTCGATGTGTGTCCTAGGTAAGTGGCCTAGATGTGGTGAATAGGTCCTCACTTAGACCTAGGACCCATCATTGAAATATGTTTTTGGTAGTATTTTAATGATTTGAAATATATAATTCAATGTCGACTTGTGATATTTGAATTTCGGGAATTAATGAAAAGATATGTATAAATACAAGGTTATTTCACTATGTTTCATCCTAGATCTTCATAAGCAATCAAGAGTACTTTCACAAGAGCATTATAGGAGAATTCAAGAGAATTTTTAAGGCATTCAATGGTATATTTGTGGAAGATTATTGTAGCAATCAAGATTCATTTCATCATATCAACGATTTAGTGCATCATGCATTTTTTTTGAGCTTATATGGTGATGTAGTGTTCAAGATATATCAAGCATATGAAAGGCATTGTTTCACATCAAGTTTCATGATCCGTAATTAGAGTTTACAAAATAACCTGTAAATTAAATCTAATTACAGTAATTTCCTAATCTAATATAGAATTGTGTGATTATGCCTTTTAACCATTGAAATTACAGAATAAGTAATTAGAAATTCAAATACTGAATTTAAACTAGAGAGAAAATTGAGATAGAAGAGAGAAGAATGAAACAAACAAATAGAAGGATCACAACGCACAGATTGATAATGGAGTTCGTCCAATGTGGACTACGTCTCCAGGTCCGCTTCTCAATGCTGGGACCACTTTATTGATATCGCCAAGCAACATTATGCTTTCTTACAATACTCAAGCTCCAAGAACCTGCAATAATCTCTCCACAATCTCTCACTCTTTTACAATTTTTGGTGTACATAAACACCTTGTAAATTCTCCTCCAAAGAATTATTTCTCTCAAATTCTCTCCAAGAAAACTCTCGTACAAAATTCTCCACTCAATAATTTTCCCCCTTGTCCCTTTACAAAAATCACCCCTTTATATACACATTTATTTGCTAATATGGCTTTAACCATATTATTTTGCAAATATTGCATATCTCCCGTATACAAGTAAAAATTCCAACCATTTCCCCCTTTTACAATAAAATAACTAATATCCCATTAGTAAAACAAATTAATCTTTCAAAAATAAATCCACCTTTGGCTTTTATAATTCCAAGCCATACAATTAAAAAAACGAACCCCTTTAACTATGGGCCGTTATAATTTTGGACTTGCATTATAATCTTTAAAAATATCTTTTAAAAGCCCCTTAATAATCTCCTTGGATATTCTTTAAAATAAACCTGTTAAATATGAGAAAGGTGGTTAAAAGGGTTAATTTGTTGAAATGCAAGTTTATGGGATTTTTTTCCTCTCCTTGTTTTATGGGCAAGGGAAGAGGATTTTAAGGGATAAAATCCCACCAAATCCTCCTTGAAATCACAAAAATCTTTTAATTTTTAAACCATACATATTTTCTTTTAACAATATGGTTTAATCCATATTATTTTTTTCCATCATGTATGTGCCAACTCACCACTCTTGCCACGTCACCACCTGCCATGTCAGCTTGCTGATGTCATCAAAGTCAACCAAAGTCAAAATTTTGACCAACCTTTGACTAGCTGTAACTTTCACATACGAGCTCCATTTTTGAAACCGAATATAGTTCTGGAATCAGCACGACAAGCACTACAACTTGGTGTCATTTTTATTTCATTTTGAGACAATCAATTTTTTTGCCTTTTTGAACCCCTGATTTTCTTATTTCACCGAACCTTTGACTGAGCATAACTTCTGCATGTGGACTCCTTTTGAGCCCATTAAAGTTGCATCAGGATCATGTCTGTGAGCTCTACACATTGATGCTTCTTTGGATGAATTCTGAGACTATGGAACTTGCAGGTATTCTGGATCCACTTGGATCATTTCATGATCAATATCTACACTCATTAAGGCCACTTCATGTTACATTGTAGATTTATCCAAGGTTCAAATAGGGATTGGTGAGTTGTGACATTGCATTTGTTCATTTATCATTCCTTTTATTCTTTTATTCATTTCAAGGTTTAATTACCAAAAGGGGGTTTGAATAAGGAAAATCGCTATTCCCTAACAATCAAAATTTTCTCTCTTTGATGTGTGATTACATATTTTAGGTTGAAAATCCTTTGGAGAGAAAAATTGAAGAAAGTTGTAAAGTTGTCAAAGTTGCAAGAAAATTTGTCAAATCACATAAATTGAGCCACAGGTTTTATTTTGGGCTTTTCGACGGTGATCGACTAGAATCTGGGAGTGCAAACTAAGGAAAACAGAACCCATAAACTAATTTTTTAGAGCCCTAGCTAGGACCCATTCACCATAGGGTGAATGAGACCTCAATGAGGACTGAAAAAGCAACTTTGGTGATAGGTACACAACATCTAACCCTTTCTAGATCTACCTTTTGACTGTTAGTTGGGTTAGATTTGATTTATGTTATTCATTGACACTTTGTAACACACATATTGAATGAAACTAGGAGAGATAGGTGCATCATTATACTCCATTTTGGTTCACCCTATTTTTCTTCATTTCACCTTATTTATCTAGTTTTAATTTAACTCACTCAACCATTTCTTCTAATGTTCCAACATTAATTGAATAAATCATATTTATATAATTAATTAATTTATTTACCCATCATTCTTGATAAATTAAATAAATACATCAATTTTATTAATTCCTCTAAAATCCCCCTAATTGTTAGTTGAATAAACAAATCAATTTTAGCCAAAGACAATTAATTTTTTTTGCATTCCTTCATCTAAATTTGACTAAAATAAGCAAAGGTAAACCTTTCACAAGGCTCCAAAAAATAACCCTTTCAATCTCCACCCTTCATCAACATTTGATCAAATCTCCACCATCCATTCTTCCTCCATCCTTGTGCTAATCATGGAATTAATTGCATGGTTCCACTTGTCATATTCTCAATCTCCCCTAAGAAATGAGGATCACACCCATCCCTCCTCATATTACCTAATCACATACATCCATTTAACCTATCCAATATTTATAAATTGGACCATCCCTAGTCCATTTTCAAGGAAAAGTATTATTTTTTATGCCTTGCACATATGCAGGCTATACTTTGCACATGCAAAATGGGAACCCCTCTTTTAAATTTTTCTATTGACTATATTTAAAGTCCTTTTTTTTTGTTTCTTAGCTTGCTCAGTTAGCATGGGTCCTAGTTGGTTAGTGCGATGTTATCTTCATGATTCCTACTCAATGAGCATGCTTTAGTTTCACTCATTTGGCTTTATAGGTTCAACATAATAGATATGGATGGTTTACTTGTCCTTATAATAGAAGGTTTATTTCTAACTTTAGTTAGATGATATTGAGTTCACTTTTCCTTTATCCAAGTATGTTGGTATTATGATTATGCTTGAACTTAGGGGGTTATATTTTGATATGGATTTGTGTAAGAATATAAGTTTTATTTTCAAATCATGCATATTAAGTTTAATCTTCTATTTTACCATATGAGCATCTAGGTGGCTATCTTAGAGGTTTTCATAGGCCATAAATTTAGATTATAAAATCTCTTAAAGGCTTAAATGAGACCTATAGTCACTAGTGGGCCATTTAAAACCTCTTGGTATTCATTCAATATATTATATTAACCTTAAAACTCCTCTTAAGGCATTAAAACCCTTGTAAATATCTCAAAAGACTTAAAATTATATTCATAATGTTTTAGCAAAAAAATCAAATTATAAAGGAGGAAAAAGCATTTGAATTTATAATTTTACATTATTTTATAGCTAAAATTTGATGGCCTACTAGTAAAGACCAAACCCTCATTAGCCTATCATATCCTTGTTGCAATGCATTCACCTTATCTACAACTATCAAAGGCCAATTTTCAATATCTAACCTTCACGTTTTGAACCCTACACATGTCATTGTATAGAATCAAAGCTATGGCATCTAGTTTATCCAATTTAAAGTTTGATTTTTACTCCTTATTGTTGATCAAGGGGTGAGATGTTTAGATTTTGGAGCTTTTTCATCCACTAGCATGAGTTTTTTTCTTGTGTTCCTCATTCATGATTCATAATAAGCTTATAATTTTTTTTTATCCTTTTAGGAATTGTAGAGAATGAATCTAAAAATTATTATTGAAGAACATTCATGTTTTCCCTCTTCAACATTAAGGTTTTGACAAACCTATTCATAAATTAATTCCTTATAAGATTATCTATATGTAAATGAGGGTTTTTATCACACTTTTAATGGTACTCATAATATAATCATGGATGCACTTATGTAGTTTAAGACTATGGACTAACATGAGGAATTTATTTGTGTATGAAGGATGGTTTCAAGAGCTTTTGATGTTGTCAAAGTTATAGTAGATTGTTATCATTTCATATGAAGAATAGTAGTCACGAGATCACCATGGAGGTAAGATTGGATATTATCTCAATATTTTGAAAGGATATCATGAAGTTTTATTTTATTTGATTGCCCATGGCCACTCATCAAATCTATCAACATTCATTGGTCTTAATAGTCTTTTGAGGAGAGGGTTATAAGCTATCTTCATGCCTTAATAATTTATTGTGTTTTAATTAAATTTAGATCATTGATGATTATGTTTAATTTAGAAATGAAAATGGGATCTTAAACCATCAAGACAATTTCATTTTCATGATCCTTCTACACACATGGGACTAACATGACTGTACTACAATATTGTAAGAATTTCTAGACACGTAAAATATACCGATTGATCCTACACACCTGATCTTGATTTAATAACACCAATTCATCCTAAATAATCTCCTTTACTCACCATTTTATTTGATTAAATTCATCACATTTCATCTATTAATCAAATAAATTAATTTTATCTGATTAGATCATTCTCTCCTATTAATTAAATAAATCATTTTGTTTAATTAATCCTATGTTCCTCTTTTAATTAAATAATTCATTTTATTTAATTAAGTTCTAAAGTAATATCCTTTAAATTAAATAATTGGGACTAATTTACAATAGTCCAATAGAGTTTCAGATCATTAGATTGAGGCTACATGAGTCGCAAGTAGAGTTATGGTGTTGGGAACTGAGATAGTTTGCAAGAGCTCACATATTTGAGCATAGATTGTATTTGAATTTTTTAATGTGCATATCAGAAGTTTGTATGAGTTTATTTTTCTATTCATCAGTCCATGGATGACTAAAAATTCATTTATAATTAGTTTCCTTAATAGAGAAAATCATTGGGTTTCTTGTGCAAACAATTTGTTGTGTTTAAATTACAGTTTCTTCATTCTAATTGAGTTGTTAATGTGAGAGTTTTAGACAAGGATTAGAGAGTATCAATTCCTTTCTACATTAATTTTGAAGGGAATGACTAGAAAAGTTTTCAAAGTTGCAAAAGTTGTCAAAGTTGTTGTCAAATCATGGAAGCTCACCTATAGATCTTATTTTTGACTTTCTGACATTGAAACACGGATCAAACAAAACCTATAGTTTGACATCAGAGGCCCCCAAAAGTTGGTTGAAATCCCTGAGCAGAGACCATTTTCCCATGGGTGAATGAGTCCTATTTTTCCTCCTAGACTACCTTTTTGTGCCTGGTACACAATGTCCTACTCTTCTCAAATCTGTAGAGAGTTTGTTATTTCTGTTAGTATTGAGCTTTAAATTTTTGTTTCAAGTTTGAATGAGCATAATTGAGTAGATTTTCTATTTTTTTTCTCCCAAAAGTGTTGTTCAGGCTAATACCCCAATCCTCAATCATAAGAAAATTATTAGATTCCCTCATTGAGTTTACTCACCTAAGGGTTGTAATTCAATTCTTTGTGTGGATCTCATTTCCTAATGAAATAGTGAGAAAAAGGTCCATCATAACCCCATTTTCCCCCTTTCATATTGATCAAACCCATTTTTCATCATCTCACACCTTAACTTTCATTTAAGTGTGTTGCATGCCAAAAAATGAACATCTTCACCTAAGACATGTTGTAGTTGTTGGAGATTGTTGGTGTTGTCATTGATGTCAACCCCTAGTGTGTGGAGATTATTGGAGCTTTTGAAGAGTGTTGCATGAGAGAGTGTTATGGTTTAATGTCAACCCCTAGTTTGGATGTGTTGTGGTTAGATGTCCCATTGATGTCAAGCTGCAATATGATCAAGGAGACTATTGGTGATTGTTGCAGTGTTGTCATTGATATCAACAGTGAGTGTGTTGCACTATGTTGCCTTTAGTGTTGTCACTAATGTCAACCTATAGTGCACATGGTGTTAAGTAGGTATTTTAGATGGGGAGATTGTTGCAATCTCTAGTGTGTTCATGTTGAGAAGTGTTTGTGGTGTTGTTGATGCAGCTAGTTCACTTGGTTTCCAAGTGTTTTTGAGAAAATTTGAATAAAATAGTGTATAATGTGATAGAGGTTTGTTCAGTGGTGTGCTCCACATTTCTTCATGGTTGAAGATATGCTTGTGCGATTTGGATGTGATGATTAGAGGTTTTCATAGGTGCTATATCTAAAGTTTCAGGTTCTAGATCGTGTGGTAGTGGAAGTTGTGTTTGACAGTGTGTTGCCTATGAAGAAGGTTATCTGGGAGAAATGAGATTGCTCCACATTTCTCTACATTGTGGTTTCTTGTCTTGCAGATTTGGTATTGTGCTAATATTTTTTTTTCCTACCTTTCCCTAGTATGTTGTTTTCAACTTCTCTACAATCTTGGAATCATAAGTTGTGTTCTATGGCAATGTTACTAGTTGCACAAAATGATGGTGTTCTTAGTTTTAAGTGGTTGTGAAAGTGTTGCAAAATATTTTGATGATGTTGGAATATTTTCTAGGATGTTTTGTGGATGTTGTTAAATGTTTCTTTGTTGTTCGCATGTTGTTTTTGGAATTGGAGAGGTGTGTATGTGGTCTCTTGTTAGTGTTAGTGCAAGTTTGGGTAACTTGGAATGCTAGTGCTAATTGTAGTAGTTTGTTATTTTTGGAAGCATGGTGAAGCGTGTTAGTGTAGATTTGGGTCCTAGTTAACCCTTGGTGTGGTCTACCTTTACTTCTTTCCACTATATAAGTGTTTGGTGTTTCCCTATTTAGTGGTTGCATGTTTGAGGTACATGCATTTCATTGTGGCTGACATAGAGAAGGTTTTTGAGGTTGTGGAGGATATATAAGTAAGGTTATATATGTGGCAAATGTGCAAGTTTTGTATAATTTGAATGCGATCAAGAGTGGTTATTTGAGTGTGATATTAAATTTCTAAGGTTACTAGATGCAGTGATTAAAAGGTGTCTACATTTTTAATGTGCCTGAATTTGGAGGTAGTGATCCAAAGGTTGTAAATGGTTCAGAGTTGTAGTGGTGGATTTTTCCTATTGCTCTTAGATAGTGAATCTCTCTATAATAATCTTCTTCTATTCTTCTTTCTTTTGAACAATGAGTCCTTTGGGTGGTGAGCATTTCTTCTCTTTTGGGTAGTGAGCCTATTGTATTTAGTGTTTCTATTCATATATATGTGAGTTAGCCCTCATTGTGGTTTTTCCCTAATTAGGGTTTTCCACATAAATTTGGTGTTCTCTTTTGTATGGTGTTGAATGTGTTTATGTTTCATATGTTTATATTCTTTTGATGATTAATAAGGATCTGAGGGGTAATGAAGGTTTAAGGTTTTAATGTACAATTAATTTACCCCCCTCTCAATTGTCCTATGTGTCTAATTATTGGTATCCAAGCCGTGGTTCCCTAGAGCAAACTGAACCACTTGAGGAAGATCCGATGGTGCACAAGAAGGGTGTCAAAGCTCCTATGTTTGATGGAATGAATTATGCTTACTGGAAAGCTAGGATGGAATCCTTTCTTGTCTCTCTAGGTTTTGGAGTGTGGAAGTCAGTTGGAACTAGATATATTATTCCTGATAATGGTTTGACAAGTGATGATGAGGTGAAGGATTATGATAATAATGAAAAAAAAAGGAATTATATTCTGAGCGGTCTTTTTGGTTTTAAACTTTGAAAGGTGATAAGTCTTAAAAGTGCTAAAAGGGTTTGGGAGAAGTTTCCAAGTATTTATGAAGAAGATGATAAGGTCAAACAAGCAAAGATATAGAATTTCAAAGATAAATTTGAAAACCTAAGAATGTCAAAGGATGAAGACATTACAACTTACATGCTCTGAGTGGATGAAGTTGTTAATGCCATCAATGTTCTTGGTGGTAAGATGGTATTGAGAACTCTTCCTAGATTTTATAGTTCTAATGTTTTTGCTATTGAGGAAGCTCAAAATTTGGATCAATATTCTAGAGATTAGATGTTTGGTGCTCTAATTTCTTATGAATTGAGAGATTTTGGTCAAGATGCAACAAAGAAAGAAAATTCCTTTAAATTCAACAAGTTAGAGAAGGATGATGAATCAGATCTTGATGATCTTGATGAGGTGGAATAAAATTTTGTAAGGAGATTGGAAAAGGGAACTAGAAAATACAAAAGTTTCCCTTTAAGTGTTTCAATTGAGGAAAGATAGGTCATTATGCTTCTAAATTTCCAATCAAAGTTGTAAATGAAAAACATAAGGATCATGAGGGTAAATTTATCAAGAAGAGTTATTATATTGAAAAAGATAATGGTGTATCTAATGATTGGGAGTGAAACTATCATAATGATGATAGTGATGAATGATTGTTCATGGATCTAAATGTTGGAACTAGTTTTACTAATCCTAAAAGATGTATGAATGAAAGTGCTCCAGAAACAGGTCACAATATTGAAGGAACTATGTTGACCACCTTTCATGGAAGAGAGGAGAGAAACTACTAGATAATTGATAGTGAATGCTCAAGTCATATGCCAAGTGACAACAATAAATTTTTTAAACTTTGAAAATATGATGGTGGTCTTGTTAAGTTTGGTGATGATACATCTGCTAAGATCTGTGGAAAAGTTTCAATTATTTTTGATGGCGAGAATAAAATAGACCATTTTCTTTATGTCAATGGTCTCTGACATAATCTTCTTAGTGTAGGAAAAATGTGTAGTAGAGGATACAATTTGGTGTTTCAAGATGATGGTTGTGAAATTGGAAAAGGAAGCTTTGAAACTTTGGTTGTTGCAAGTACAAGGACAAAAGGAAATGTTTATCAACTCAAAGGTGGTGGTGTTAAGTGTTTTACGTCTCAAATCAATGAAAGTTGGCTATGAAATAGAAGAATGGCTCACATTAACTTTGATAGCCTAGTGAAGATCAGTTCTACTGATGCTATGAGAGATCTACCAAGGATTGCAAAGCCTATCAATGCAATTTGCAAAGAGTGTCAATTTGGAAAGTAAACAAAGAAGTGGTTCAAAACTAAAGAATATTCTATCACAGGACATTTGGAGTTGGTGCATATAGACCTATGTGAACCTACCGGAATAAGAAGATTTCAAGGTGACATGAAATTCATGTTATTAATAAATGATTATTCTAGAATGACTTGCATGCCATTTCTCAAAGAAAAATAAAAGCTCTAGATAATTTTAAATCCTTTAAATATATGGTTGAGAATGAAATGGATTTAAAAATAAAGTGTTTGAGGTCTAATAGAGGTGGTGAGTTTACCTCCAATGAGTTTAACAATTTTTGTGAAGATCATGAAATAAAGAGAAGGTTATTAGCTCCTAAGACTCCTCAATAGAATGGACTTGTGGAGAGGAAGAACATGATAGTTCAGAAAGTAGCAAGAACCATGATGAAGGAAGCAAATCTACCAGATGTCTATTAGAGAGAAGCAATTTGTACTAAAGTGTACATTCTTAACAGAGACCAAGCAAAAGTGAACAATTAAAATATTTTTTATGAGTTATGGTATTGAAAACCTCCTATTGTGAAATATTTCAACGTTTGTAAGAAAATGTTATATTAGGAGAGATGAAGAAAACTTGGGAAAGTTTGATGCAAGATCTAATGAAGGAATCTTCCTTGGATAATCTACAAAAGTCAAGACATACATATGCTATAACAAAAGGTTGAAGAAGAATGTTGAAAGTGCAAATTTCAAAGTGGATGAAGAACCACATCAAAGTTTTGTGTTGATAGAAGGATATGAATCTAATAAACCCCCTTGTGGTGAAGAAGAAAAAGAAGAAGATTTAAAGAAAAAGAGATATTAGTTAAAGAGGAAGAAGCTCTCGAAAAGATCCCTAAGACTGGAATAAGTATGTACAAAAGAATCATTTTGAAGATCAAATCATTGGAGATAAGAGAAAAGGTGTATTTACAAGGAGAAAAGCTTCTATGATAGAGGAACAGGTAATTTTTTTTTACTTTCACAAGTAGAACCTAAAATAGTAACTAAAGCATGCAAGGATGAGAACTAGATCAAAGCTATGAAAGAAGAGTTGAGATAGGTTGAGAAGAATTAGAATGGGGAATTGGTCCCAAGACCAACAAACAAGAATGTGACAAGAATTAAATGGATTTTCAAGAACAAACTGAATGAGGATGGAAAGGTTGCTAGAAATAAGGCTAGAATTGTGTGTAAGGGCTACTCACAAGCATAGAAGGAATATATTTTTAAGAGACTTTTTCTCTGATGGAAAGAATGTAAGCTATTAGAATGTTTTTGGATTTTGTAGCACATAAAGACTTCAAGGTGTATCAGATGGATGTCAAGTCTGCATTCTTGAATGGTGAGTTAGAAGATGTTTACATTGAACAACTAGAAAGTTTTTCATTGTCAAAAGATATTGATATGGTTAGCAAATTGAAAAAGGCATTGTAGGGACTCAAACAAGCTCCTAAAGCTTTCTATGCAAGATTGGATGGGTAAGTGCACCAATCTATGACACAATTTAGGTTTCAAATTATAAAAATTCACAAAAAAATGCCAAAATTGGCCATTTAGTGCACGCCAAATGAATTCAAGTCATTTGGTGTGCACCAAATTTGGCATGCGCCAAATGCAAAAGGTAAACAAAAGAAAAAAATGCATTTTGAAACATCATTTCACTTCAACCCATGGCTTGGCTTGGAGGATTTGAGGTCTACAACTTGTGCTCGCCAAATATCATCCATTGTTTGCATCCTTAGCTTGTTATTTTTCATGAGGATATTGCCAACACATCAGAGACATCAAAGATTGCGAAGAGGTATGTATTTTTATTCTATTTATTTTGAATTTGATTTAGAATGTAGATTGAAATAGGTTTTTATAATTAAATTTTGTTCTAATTCTCAGGGAATGAATCTCCACCTCCAAACATTGAGAATTCACAGTCACCCCCTCAAGAAGAGCCTCCTATTCAAGAACAACCTAAAATCCCTCCATCAATTCATAGGAATTCCTCAAGGAACACAATAAAATATTATAAATCAAATTGAAAACAATAAAAGAGACATTGAACAATTAATTGGAAGATTAACCAAGCATGCCAAAACCCACCCTTATAGGAGAGGGATTGCTAAATCATTGAAGTCAATTGTATCTCATGTAGGA
Source organism: Sequoia sempervirens (assembly GCA_007258455.2). Lineage (NCBI taxonomy): Eukaryota > Viridiplantae > Streptophyta > Pinopsida > Cupressales > Cupressaceae > Sequoia > Sequoia sempervirens. The sequence continues at coordinate 219,594 of VDFB02391658.1, forward strand.
GAAATGAGCGAGAAAATAATTTTTTGGTCAAATAAGAGGCATGAGATGAAACAATATTATGCTAGAGGTTTGTCATATGCAGATGTTAAAAAACAAAAAAATAGCAAAGTCGACTTATGTGCCCTATTTACAAACCCAAAAACCAACGCACCTTTGTCTCATACATGGAAGAGGTTCCGATCCATTGGTGCCACCATGAGTTAATTAAAAATAAATTTTGGGAGTGGTGGGGGATGGTGTTTGACCAACCTCCATGCAATAACCATGAGGTACCACAATACTTTTTGAGGAAACTCTATTGTGAGTTTATCCTCAATAAGATGCCAAATTATTTTTACATCTTAGACTTTTAGGGTAGAGGTGGGAGCTCCACACATGATAGACCTGCTGCATGACGTAATCCATAGTTGGCACCAAGACCCTTGACCAAACCCATGTTGGAGCATGTCGCCATTCCTTCCATTATTAAGGATAGTGTAGAGGTGGACACACTAGAGTCAATTGGCTCACTCACCCAGACCATTTTACAGTGTGTGGGGCCTCTAGTAGAGCCTGGTGTGGAGGAGATGTGTAGGCCTCGAGCTCCACCCCACCATTGCAGCGCTTGTGGTGCAGTTTGCATGTACGATTATCAGAGTGCTCAGCATGAAGCTACATAGCCTACATCAATTACAAAGGTGATGGATTTCACAAATGATTTGTTAAATGATACATTCGACATTGACACTTAGGTAAAATTCAACAAGTTCATTTAATTTTGTTTATTAAATTATATTTTGAAATTTAAGAATAAGTAAATTAGTAGAATTTTGATATGATGAAATTTCAGGGTTGGATTGTTCATGAGATGTGCCCCATTCCTACAGAACCTTATTCATTCTCAACGTTGAGTCCACAGGTATGCAACTAGTATTAAAGATATTATTGTATTTTAACAGTTGAATGTTATATTTGAATGTTTTTCTCATAACGTGCTTTGGATTTCAAATAGTTTCCTGATGGACCTTCAACCTCCACACCTTACAATTTATTTCCTCAAACAACTTACACTCAGGTAGACTTTATTCAATAATGGTGTTGTAAAACAATGTTAGCTAGTTTTCATAATTTTGCATATACAAATCTAAAAAATTGATGATAAACACAAACATTACATTTGTATTCCTTGATCGTGTCACATTGTTTCTCCTAATTCACTTTTTGTTCTTTTATTCCTTCCTAATCCCATCCCATTAACATTTAATAGTTCACCCTACCATTTACTCTTTCATTTACCATTTGCAAATGTTGACATCAGATAACCCTAGTGATGTTGGTGGCATGATGGATCATGGAGTTGCTACAACAATAGCCAGTTCAGATCCATTGAGAGAGGTATGCAACAGATTAGTCGATTTGACATTATATTTTCTCTTGTATGGTCTATTATAGAAAATTTTCATGATAATTTTGTGTAGCTTAATTTCTATCTTGATGGTTGCTACAGGTGGTTGTCACTCTAGATCATGGACATGGCAATGATGTAAATGTGAATGATGACTATCTATATGTGGTAAGTGATTATATTTTGTTATATGTCATTCCACAATTCAATTTTTGTGTATTAACATCTTTACATTTTATTGTACCATTTGAAGGTCCAGAGTGGAGAGAGGAGGACTAGTGAGCATGTTCAAAAGACTAGATAACCAACAGTCATTCCATCTAGCCGAATTTTGAAGGCAACACGGGATCTATTTCCTTCCCCTAGAGGGAAATGACTATATTAGGGTCATTTGTTGTATGACTGTGTGGCATTTTGGAACATATGTTTTGTACTATAGATATATACGTGACATTTTATGTCCATAATATGGCTCCTTTGTACTAAGCTTGTATGGATTTTTTGGATATATTGTATATACTTTTATCAATATATATCATTGTATACCTTACGACTTTTTGATTAAAAAAATATTATTTTGCTACTGCCATTCTTGAATGATGTTGTCATGCATATTGTGTAAATATTATGCTTGAATGTTGTAGGCATGGATTTTGTTTACATCTAATGCTTAATTAATTACTGTTGATTGCTCAATAAGCTCCATCTAAAGTGTATTGTGTAAATAAGCTCCATTCCTAGTGGTTTGTATCCTTTGGAATGCTTCAATTACTTGTGCCTCACTTATTCGCATGTATGCTTCACCTATTCACATGTATACTTCACGTATAGTGTGTGTATTTACATGTATGCTTCATGCTTCCAATATATAGCAGCAAAAATCTTTTGGGGAAAAAATTGATAAACCAAAAGTATAAGAGTTTTTTAAAAAGTTGAGAAAAAATCATATTTAAAAAAGTGTAAAAAATTGTAGAACAAGAGATAAAATCTATTTATTTTGAAATTGAAAGGTATTTCCATAGCATATAGAGATATAGAGAGAAAATAAAATAAAGATTTTAACTAATGAATTGTAAAAAATAATTTTTTGTAGTTTATATTCATATTTTTTATTACATTTTATTGTACATCTTTCAAAGTCAAAGCATTACTTCACACTGTATAACTAATAACTAGATGCTAATAGATGTCAAAATTTCAATTACAATATAGTTTTTACAAATTCAACCTAAGAAGTTATGCAGTTACTTCACATTGCATAACTAATAAGTAGGAGCATCTGCCAAGTGCATTTTCTTATCATGGGATTCTATGAGGCCATATTTCTTTGACGTATTTTGTCAAATAGTTCACTGCCTCATCTATGTTACCACATTTTTCATACATGTCTACCAAAGTATTTTGTCAAATAGTTCACTGCCTTGTTGCTATGGCTAAAAGCATAAAAAAATTGCTTTCAAACAAGCTATGGATGCTTGGAAAAAATCTATCAAAAGCACAATAGCAAGCAATACTATAGACAAGGCAATGAACTGCTTGAAAAAAATGCCTGAAATAATTGTGGTCTCATGGTGATGGAATTCCATGACATGCAAATTGCTATGGATTTTCATGCCATTCCATAACCATGAGACCATGTTTCTTTGAGGCATTTTTTCAAACAATTCATTTCCTTGTCTATGCTACCACATTTTTTGTACATGTTTACCAAAGCATTTTATCAAATAGTTCACTACCTTTTTGCTATGGCTAAAAGCATAAAATAGGTGCTTGCAAACAAGCTATGGATGCTTGGAAAAAAGCTATCGAAGCATAATAAGAAGCAATAGCATAGAAAAGGTAGTGAACTGTTCAAAAAAATCCCTTAAAGAAATGTGGTCTCAATGTGCTTGCCATGGCATTCCATCACCAAGAGAACACATTTCTTTGAGGATTTTTTTTCAAACAGTTCACAGCCTTGTCTATGCTACCACATTTTTCATGCATGTCTACCAAATAATTTTATCAATCAATTCACTGCCTTGCTACTATGGCTAAAATTCTAAAATAGGTGCTTTCGAACAAGTTATATGGCTTGGAAAAAATCCATCAAAGCGTAATAGTAAGCAATAGCATAGACAAGGTAGTGAACTATTTGAAAAAATGCCTCAAAGAAATGTGGTCTCATGGTGATGGAATGCTATGACAAGAAAATTCCCTAGATTTTCATGGCATTCCATCACCATGAGACAACATTTATTTGAGGAATTTTTTCAAATAGTTTACTACCTTGTCTATGCTACCACATTTTTCATACATGTCTACCAAAGCATTTTATCAAACAGTTCAAGGTCTTGCTACTATGGCTAAGAGCCTACAACAAGTGCTTTCAGACAAGCGATGGATGCTTGGAAAACATATATCAAAGCATAATAGTAAGATAAAGCATAGACAAGGTAGTGAACTGGTAGTATGCGATGGATGCTCCCATGTTTTACAAATGAGGGGTGAGCTAAATTTATAGGCTCCTCAAATATAATTCAATGGCCAAGATTGATTTCGAATCAACAACCAATATTACAAAATAAAACCCTAATTAGGGTTTGTCACAACTAACTACCTCTTGACCAATGAGAAAATTACATTTGGGGACACTTTTCCTTTTGCTAAATATAAACCAACAATAAAAAGTTGTTGCATTATAAAGTGTCAGGTTCATTAAACCTAGACATGCTAGCTTGGAAAAATTTGGTTGGTTGGAAGATGACGAGGCACCATCTCAGCATGTTGGATATCCCCTTTGATCTTGGCCTAAGCCAGACTTCAAGATATGTTTTCCATCTCCTATTTTCAGCTTGGGGTGGACTTTAAGTTGTCTTTGCCATGTTTTCTTTGAGTTGGGCCAACTTTATGTTGTCTTTTCCATGTATGCTTTGAGTTGGGCGGACTTTACCTTTTCCTTGGACAAGAATTATTCAAGCCATGGGTGGACTTGATAGTAGTTTGGACATAGCTTTTCTTTCCCAAGCAAACTTTGCATCATCTTGGACATTTTCCTTGACCATGGGCATGGCAGACTTTTCTTGTGCATTGCCGAGATTGGGCAGACTTTCTCTTGAATTAGACATACTTATTTTCCTTCCAATTGAAAACTGAGAGAGGTTATTGTAGAGGGGAACAACATGATCCAATAGGATGAGATGAGAAGTTTCTAAGTATCACAATGTCCAAGTAACATCATGCTGAAGTTTGTAGCCATTTTGCACTTCAAACTTTTAAGGGATTCAGCCAGTTGAATGTAGCTCGGAGTGATTCGATGTGTTTGGGTATGAAAGAGGACCATTCCTAGCATAAACACAATCACTCATATGTGTTGGAATAGTTAGTTTGGTCACACAAGTTGTAGAACGAAAGTGGCACCACTTTGCAACTTTGCACTACTTGCATTTGACAACTTTTTCCCCAAGTGAAATCTTGCCACCACAGGAAAACACCTTTGAGATAGAAAAAACCAAGAGAGATTATTGTGGATGGGAATAACACGATCTCATAGGATTAGACAAGAAGTTTCCAAGTGTCATGGTTTCTGAGTAACGTCATGTTGAAGTTTGCAACCATTTTACACTTCAGAGTCTTAAGGGATTCAACCGGTTGAACATAGCTCAAAGCGATTTAGTGCATTTGGGTGTAAAAGAGGACCATTCCTAGCATAAAATTACCCACTCATATGTGTTGGAACAATTATTTTGGTCACACGAGTTGCAAAACAAAAGTTGCACCACTTTGCAACTTTGCACTACTTGCATTTGATAACTTTTTCCCCAAGTGAAATCTCACCACCACAGGAAAATGCATATGAGATAGAAAAAATAGAAAGAGGTTATTATAGAGGGGCACAACACAATCCCATAGGATTAGACAAGAAGTTTTTAAGCATCATGGTGTCTGAGTAACATCATGTTGAAGTTTGTTTCCATTTTGCACTTCAGACTCTTAAGGGATTCAACTGGTTGAACGTAGCTCGGAGTGATTTAGTGTGTTTGGGTGTGAAAGAGGACCATTCCTAGTGTAAACTTACCCACTCAAATTTTTTGGAACAGTTAGTTTGGTCACATGAGTCAAGCAAAGCAAAAGTTGCACCTCTTTGCAACTTTGCACTACTTGCATTTGACAACTTTTTCCCCAAGCGAGATCTCACCGCCACAAGAAAAATCATCTTAGATAGAAAAAAATGAGAGGTTATTGTAGAGGGGCACAACATGATTCCATAGGCTTAGATGAGAATTTTCTAAGCATCATGGTGTCTGAGTAACATCATGTTGAAGTTTGTAGCCATTTTGCACTTTAAACTCTTAAGGGATTCAATCAGTTGAACATAGCTCAGAGCAATTGGGTGCGTTTGGGTGCAAAAGAGGACCATAAATACTGTAAACATACCCACTTAGATGCATTGGAATAGTTATTTTGGTCACACAAGTTGTAGAATGAAAGTTGCACCACTTTACAACTTTGCACTACTTGCATTTAACAACTTTTTGCCCAAGCGAAATCTCACCACCATAAGAAAACACCTCTAAGATAGTGAAAAATGAGAGATGTTATTGTAGAGGGGATAAACACGGTCCCATAGGTTCAGATGAGAAGTTTCTAAGCATCACAATGTTTGAGTAACGTCATGTTGAAGTTTGCAGCCATTTTGCACTTCAAACTCTTAAGGGATTCAGCTAGCTGAACATAGCTCGGAGCAATTCAACATGTTTGGGTGAAAAAGAGGACCATTCATAGCATAAAAATACCCACTTAGATGTGTTGGAATAGTTATTTTGGTCACATGAGTTGCAACTTTGCACTACTTACATTTGACAGCTTTTTCCCCAAGCAAAATCTCCTCGCCATAGGAAAATGCCTCCAAGATAGTGAAAAATGAGATAGGTTATTGTAGAGGGACACAACATGATCCCATATAGTCAGATGAGAATTTTCTAAGCATCATGGTGTCTAAGTAACATCATGCTAAAGTTTTCATCCATTTTGTGCTTCAGACTCTTAAGGGATTCAACCGGTTGAACGTAGCTCAAAGCAATTCAGTGCGTTTGGGTACGAAAGACGACCATGCCTAAACATGACTAAAAAAATTCCAACTGATTTCCCCATGAACTACAACAAGATGACTCTTGAACTTCCACTATTTGACAGTAAGTTGCAATTTTGACAACTTTTACACAATTTTGCAATTTTTGAAATATTTTGCAACTTAGACCTTCCAGCCACCTAAGGACCTATAAAAGGACTCCTTACATCATAAAATGGTTTAAATTACCTTATTCTTTGAACAAAAAGACTCAAATACCCCTAAACAACCAAAGACCTCAATTTTCAACATTTGCATAAAATGCTCTTGGTGCCCCTGCACTAGTTAGTGCTTAGGGTGTCTTAATTTTTTTGGTCATGAATAAGGTCCTTTGTGATGCAATGAAAGGGAGGTCCACAAATATCCAAACTCAATCACATGTACGTACTTTGGAATGATACCATCAAACTAACCTTGAACACTCAAAAAGGGGCTCCAATTAGCCCACTTTAACAAAGGAACTCTCCTTCAATCTTGCTGCCCAATCAAAAAACCATTGGAAAGTCCTCAAACTACCTCCAAAACCACAAATTATTCAACCAATGAGTCAAAACTCGCTTGCTAAGACCCTCTTTCATGAAACCCTCATTTTTCACCAAATAAGCAGGTGTTTATTGAAAAACCCATCTCTAGACCTCATTCAACTTCAAAATCTTTTCAAACACTCTTATTTCACCCTGAAAAAACTTAATTCACCTTCAAATTATGCTACCTCCAAATTTATCACACTTTTCCTTCTTAAAACCTCTCAATTTCACCCATTTTCACTCTTCCAAACTATTGCTTTAGTCTGCTACTTCAAGCTATGCCTCCTAGGCCTAAATTCATGATTTTTTCATAGGGTAAGCATGGAAATTTCCACCAAATGTCTTTTCCACCCATTGTATTCTACTGTAACTTGGTGGAATGGAATAATTAGGTGTAGGGGGCATGTGTGCATGATTTCAAGATTAGGGGTGGCCATTTGGGGGTTTGAACACGATGCCTAGTTGTCAAGAATAAGTGTTTTGGGTGAAATTTGGAGGTTAATAGTAGGTAGTGATGGAAAAAACTTGGGGCGGCACTTTGTAAGAGTTAATTAAGCAAGGGAAGACATATTTGAAGGTGTTGGAGGCATTGAAACAGTGAGGAGAGGTCTGGAGGTGAGGTTTTCAATAAACCCCCTTTGAAACTTGTCAAAAGTGAGGTTTTTGAGTTTTGGAGTGTTGATTTAGTGCTTATGTACCTTGGTTTTCAATATACGTCTTCAAACTCTCATGAGTCCTAGAATATGCCCCTCTCAAAGAACCAATCATACCAAATTTTGCAATGGAAATCTATATATATGTGAACAAAAACATCAAATTGATACAAGTTAGCATACAATTGTCGATAATAGGAACATATTTACCAAACACAAAAAAAAGAAACACATACCTCTTTAGGCATCTTTTTTTCTTTATCTCCTTCAGGTGTTTCGACACCTCCTCCCCGAGGTGTTTCAACACCTACTCTTTCAAGTGTTCCAACACCTACTCTGATAAGAGGAAAATAAGATAAATATATAAGTTAATATATAATTTTGTTAATAACAATTCAAATGACAAGCAATTATATAATGCATGAATTCAGGCCTAAAAGGCATGGGTTGAAGTAGCATATTGAAGAATTTGTTTTGAAGAAGGCTAGAACCAGTTGGTTTTAGTGAGATCTAGTGGGTTTTGATGTGTTTGAAGGTTTGCAATGGTTGGGGAGGTCATGTGTATGTTTGGGCATGAAGTCCTAGTTGAGAGAAGTGCATTTTTTAATGGAAATTTGAGGTTTATATACTAAAAGTGTGTGAAGTTTGGGGGCATCATAATATTAAGGATTATTAAGCATGTGCAAGATTAAACAAGGGTGTTTGAAGTGGTCATAAGGTCACAGGAGGCCTGTAGATGGGTTTTTCAATGTATTCTCCAAAACCCCACTATAGTGTAAGGGAAACTAGGCCAATTAGGCCTCTTTTCCAAAGAGACACCTTCCCAAACACCTGCAATCAAGTCAAACACCATGGAAAATTATTAAATAGGTTACCAACCTTAATATTTCACAATTTTTAGAGCTCCAACCACTCACCAAGCTACCAATCTACTAAACCCTCACTCTCAAGCCACCAAACCTAGGTTTTCCAAGGAGCCTTATTGAAAATAACTCTTCCCACAATTAACTCTCACATACAACACCCCAAACATACCATATGATGTCTTTACATGCTCAAAATACTCTCATAAATGACTGCCCCAAAGGATTTCATCCATTCACACTCTAAAACCACTCAAATTCACTCAAAATCACACATTTTCACACCCAAGGCTACATGCCATCACTCCAAAATGATCTCCCCTACTCCGAGAACCATCGTCTAACCTATTCCCCACCTAATGGACTCATTCCATGGAGCTAGAGTATATACATTATGTGGAATGAGCCATTAAATCACTTGATGACCTCAAAACTTGAAATTTAGACTTCCAAACCCGCCTATAGTAAAATCCACCCTAAGAGCTCAAAACAAGATGGATTTCAATGCCACAAAAAAAATGTGGCTAACACATCCCTCTACCCAAATAAAAACAATTTTATTCAATTCCCTTCAATACGAGCTCATGCAATTGACAACTACAACACTGAAAAAGAGAAAAACAAACTCAGATTTACAAAGAAAACAAAGCTTTATTGATCAATGCTTGTACAAAATCTTCCACTCTTCTCCACACACTCCTTCATTTGAGATTTACATACATATATTCAACTCCCTTAATCAATAATTTATTTAAAACCAATGCTACAAGTGACCTTTGGCCTTCCCTGACCATATAGCTTCCCCACTATGCATTTCTTGCACTTCAAAATTTCAAAAATGACACTTTGCACTAATTTAGCAAATTTGCAACTCAAACCTTCTAACTGACTAATAACCACTAAAATATACTTATTACATCAATAAATGGTCTATATGACCTTATCGAAGCCAAAACAAGACTACATCACCCTAATGAAAATAACCGAAGCTTGGTGCCCCTGCACCAAATAGAGAGCAACGTATAAGCATCATTTTGCATATCTACATTAATGCAATTTTGCAAACCCTTATACAATCAAACTTAAATTATTGAAATAAAGCAATGATCAATAACATGACTTTACAAATTCAATGTGCATACTTACCAATCAATCCAGGGAACCATTCGGGTCTACTTTACTCTTTATTCTGTCAAGTATTGCCTCGTGGTCAGACTCACGCACTTTCCACAAGTTCTTGTTTGTAGGTCTGACTTTATATTTTATCAAATGAACACTCGTGGCGACGACAAGGTTCGAGTAGTGAATAATATTTCAATGCATGTCGAAGTCCTCAAACAACCAAACTGCAACATTCTTAATTGGGTACCTTCTAAGCCATGTTCCAGTAACAACCACCGAACCTGTAGGATATTCTATGTTTTCTCCATCTATAAATGGGGCCTCCAATTTCTTTTTTGCCTTGATACAATGACATAGGTAATAATGTGTACCCTCTTCATTGTATTCATCTACAATCACCACATATACGTGCATTGCATTGATATGTTCATCTTGTTAGATGTATTTAATGAACATGAAAATAAAACCTGAAAGTAAGATATATTACCTAGTTCTACAAGGTCTGATACATGATCAAAGTCAATGGATGTTTGCATCTTCGTGATTTGTAGAGCCATCAGGAGTTGATAAGTGTGAAGTGGGGTTAGAATTCTTACAAACCATTTGTCAACCCACTCTGTTGACTCACAATCATTCCATGCTTGAAGTGTACATGCAAAACAAAAGAATGCCATCTTCCATGTATGGATAGTCCATGTACCTGCATTGGAGCTTCTAAAAGAGTGTAGCTCATTCAATCCTGTTAGTGTACAAAAATCCTCATAGTTTTCAATGTTGGTATCATCTACTAAATGAAAAAATCTACGAACTAAAAAATTATCTTAACTACCTGGACCCATTTCATGATTTCACCACTCGACAATTGATCTTGCATCTATCAACTTTACACTATCTTTGTACTTTAACTCTTCTCATGCAAGGGCTCTTTTGATACATGCACTTACTCGATCATTCTCCCCCTTTCCATGCCTGACCTTTGAGAAGTTCCACATATGTTGAACACCACTGATCCTATGCATCCTGCTCAACCAGTAAAACATTATGGCATTCTTAAATTGGGATGTATAGTTATCTGACCATATGATATGTTGATTGAATGATATGCCCCTTCTAGCCAAATCAGCATAGAACATCTGAATGCAACCTTGCACAAATTTGGTAGAATGTGTGCGATCATCATCGATGTAAACGTGATACTCCCTCAATACTTTCATGTTATCCTTTGTACTATCATTTGCATGAATGAATGCTATATGCACAAATATAGCAACCTATGTGGAGTTGTAGTACTATGATTGCACCTCATTCTGTGGCTGTAGTGTGTAGTTCTCTATGAATTTGACAACTGAAATGATGCTCTGAAGTGGAAGAGTGTCCTTGGGTAAGTGCACCAAGATGGTCGCACTTTTGTGGCCAAAAAAGAAAGAAAAAAGCTCAAAACGCATTCGCGTTATAACGCGAATGCGTTTTGAGCTTTTAAAAGCAAAAAAAAAAGCAAACTCAAAATCATTTCTCATTTCCTGTTTTGCTGTGTTTTAGCTCCGCCCGCGGCCAAAACCCCTGTCATACGCACTCACATTTTTGGAGAGGTCAAAATTCATCAAGAGCAATTGGATTTCTTCACAAATATGGCACCACGACGACGAAAAGATGCAAGAGGTAAGTATTGTTTGGTTTTTTTTTTGAA